>PVLD010000813.1:0-201331 GCA_004027595.1 Dinomys branickii
CTGACTAAATTTGCATGTCTGTATATGGGTCCATACATCTACAATTCGAAGATATCAATGGATAAAACAACAACTACTGTTGAGACCATATCACCTTGTCTATAGATTAGTTGTGATTGTACTATTTTCTATGATAATAGGTGTCTGTTTGTCAATATGTTTTTGTACTTTTATGTTTCTAAAATAAAAAAAAAAAAATTAAAAAAAAAATAAAAAAAAAAAAATAAAGTACCTGGAGATGTAATACCATCTCTTAATGTCGCTCTGTTTAAGTGCATCCGGAGATGAGCATGTTTGACTTATGTTGATAAGGTTGGTACAGTTTTGTTGTTATTGCCACTGCTGCTGTTACTGATTTGTTTTTAAATTCCATACTCAGCCAAAAATAGTTTAAAGAGCCTTCTGTTGCGCCACAGGGACCAATCGTGTCAGGTATTCCATGGGATTGAAAGATGATCTCCAATCCCTCTTTATTCTTCTTTATCTTAACCTTTTTGAATAATCCTTAAGATAATCAAGAAGTTATTAACTCTGCTTTTTAAATACAATGCACAAGAGTGACATTCAAATTCAAAAGCTACTTTCAAAGAATCACAAGGCACAAAATGACCTTGGTGTGCTTTGAATCTGAGTCAAAGAGCATTTAAACTCTACCAGAATAGTTTAACCTCATTCTTAAAATTTCCGGGAAAGAAAATGATTGTTTCCCAGAGAGACCCACTGAGACATGTCACACCTTCCCTCAGAGAGCCAAGATGCCCAAATTAAACTTTAACAGAAGCACAAGATGCTTTTCAGTGACATCCTCACGTATAATATTTTCACATCAGTGTAAGGGGAAAAGAAACTGAGATTTGGAGACCAGTCGTGTTAGTGTTGGGTCCCCTGAGCTTGGCTCTTCTCATAGAGGTCAAAGTCACTGACTTTGTTCCTCATGCACGTCTCCTGAACTGGACACCACTCAAGATAGGCCGGAAAGGTCATGCAGAAGCTCTCTGTATAAACTGCCAACTCACACAGGGTGTCCATCATATTAAAATCCCTTTGTACTGTGCCAGGCAGTCATGTCAGGAACAGTTGTATCAAACTCTTGAATTTTGCGGAGAAGATTGTAGACTCCCAGGTAAGTCCCACAGTATAAAATTGAGTCAGTGTTCCTAAGAGCTGTCCACTATATGTAACATTAACTTGATGTAGGTGCTAAATATAAGTATTTTTCCCAGGAAGTGACTACAGAGCTTTAGAAGCCATACTGACTCTTCCAATCCTTTCAAGTCTTTTAAAGATCCTTCCCAAAGATGTATTAAAAGCATCTTAATGGTAATTAAAACTGGGCAGTGAAGAGGCTATGGAAAGATATTCAACATCACATATCATTAGGGAATTACTGACCAACACAACAAGATAGGTATCTCTACATGCCCATTAAAATTATTAAAATTCAAAACACTGACAACAATAAATGTTGCTGAGGATAAGGACTAACAGGAATTTTCATTCATTGCTCTCCAGAATGCAAAATGTCACAACCCTTTGGAAGGCTGATGGGCAGTTTCTTGCAAACCAAACATACTCTTGTGAATCCATCTAGCAGTCACCTTCCTTAGTATCCATCTGTGCAGAGTGAAAATATAAGTCTACACATAAACCTGCATATAGATATATAAATTTTATTCAAAATTGCTAAATTCAGAAACAACTAAGACAGCCCTTTCAAAAGTACGTAGATAAATTATGTATAGTATGTCCATACAGTATAGTGGAATATTATTCTGTGTTAAAAGAAATTCGAAACATGAAAAGACATACAGAAAACATAATGCATATTTCTCAAGGAAAGAAGGTAGTCTGAGAAGATTGAATAATCAGTGATTCTAAGCCTCTAAGATACTGGAAAAGTCAAAATTAGGGAGTCAGTGAAAAGATTAGTGGTTGCCAAGGATGCAGCAGAAAGGTAGAACAATTAAGTGGAAAAAAGCATTTCTTTTAAAACTGGTCTCTATGATGTTATCCCTTGTTCAAACACATGGTGTTATCCCTCGTTGAAACCCAAGAAAGTGTGCAAAGAATTAGTCCAAATAAAATCTATCGACTTTAGTTCCTAAGAAAGTGTCAGTACTTTCTCATCAATTTGAACAAAACACAAGATGTTAACAATAAGGGAAATTAAAAGTTCTTGTGGGAAGAAATTAAAAGTTCTTTATGGGAACTCGGCATTTCTGTTAATTTTTTCTGTAAAACTAGAATATTTCTAGGAAATAAAGTGTATTAATTTTAAAATATAAAATAAATATGAAGGATAAAAATAAAAACTATAATGATCACATGTTTGAACTAGCTATTTATTGTGCAAAGATTGCCTACTGATATCTTTTAAAAAATATACCTGCATTCTTCTCAGGGCTTTGTAGAGAGGGTCTTGATTCAGACAATTACTGTGTGCTTTACTATCCCCCCAAACAATCACTCATGCAACAAACAAAAATAAATCTACTATATGAAAAACAAAAATAAATCTACTATATCACTAAGGATAAACATTTCAGTACTTAACGCTGCAAAACAAAGTGAAGAAGAAAGACAAAGAAATAAGTACTAGCACTAAGGATGTTTGTGTTCACTTATTTTTAGGATATAGATCCTATCTTTTGAAAAAAAAGTTTTAAATTTTAGACATAGTGTCTCACTGTGAAACTCAGGCTGATCTTGAACTTACTATGTTGTCTAAATTGGTGTAAAATCCTCAATACTCCTGCCTCAGCCTCCTGAGATCTGAGATCATAGGCATGTATCACCATGCCTAACTTGAAAAAAGTTCTTTATCCAAGTAAAGGAAGATGAACAGTTACATGAAACCAGAGAAGTATGGGTTACTTCCAGTGTGGAGGACGTGTTTAGTCCTTAGTGATACAATAGATTTATTTCTGCTGTCATGATACACAACCTCCTAAAGTTAAATGGTTTGAGGGCACCAGTATAATTTTGGTGTCATTAGATGTCTTTCCTTTCAGGATGGTGCAAAAGCTACCCATGAGAAATTTGGATATGGGAAAGTGATATTAACAAGATGGCAGAAGAGAAAGTCGCAGCCTTTTGTCCCACTACAAAGCATAACAATTTGGTAACTTCCTCTAAAAGAAAATACCTCTGAAGAGCTCAGGAGTCCACGTAGGAAGATACCACAGTATCGTGGAAGAACCCCAAGAGTAATCATCGAAAGCAGGAAGGAATGTCAATTTCATTTGCACGTGTCATTCGATCCCCAGGACAGCAACCTCATCATGAAGAAGGACCTCCATGTCTCAACAGCATCCCTCGCAACAGAAGAATAGTAGAGTGAGAAATAAGTACTTTGCCTTCCGAAGGCATTACCTTAGTGAAGAGTTTCAATTTTACACCACCAGGATAATGAAGGGGACAGGCAAAGCAGAAACGTGTGGAGGCAGCTGAAAACTATCTGAAGAAGAGAGATGGGTAATATCGAGATCAGCCAATTGGCAGAAATCACTGCAGTCCCCACAGACATTCTCTGTGCGGGGCTCTAGCATCAGGGACCAACAACATCCTTCTCTGCAAAGAACCTTAACACACCTGTGGCTGCCATTGCTCCCCCTAGCTTTCTTGGCTGTGGTCCCAGGCCAACAGCCAATGGGCCCACAGAGGATACTTTGCAGCATGCTCAAAAAGTCTTGCAGATTCTCACCTCTGCAGTATCCAGGTATTGAGGCCCCACTCCACAAACCCCATCCTCAGACATGCTCCTAGCTCCTGCTCCTACAGGCATCCTCCTCTTGACCTCCAAGCTTGCTCCCACAACTCAACCTTGACCACTCATCAGCATGCATAGTTCCAGTATGGCCCCTCAGCTGTCTTAACACACTGAGTGTGAACTGACCATACAACTGCCACAAGCCCTCACCTCGGCCATGCAACTGTGTGCCAGTGTTCACTGCCACAGGTTCTTTGGTAGTCCATATGAGACACTGCCATGGCCTGTACTGTTCTGCAGAGCCCAGCATTGGCCCATACCGTTACACTGATGCATGAGGTCACCTGGCAGCTGAGCATTGCATAGCACCAGCTGTGGCCCCAACTTCCATCTATACTAGTCCCTTCTCTCTCAACCCATGGGCGATGATGAGGGCAACACAATTCTCACATCCACTGTAGACCACAACCAAGAACAGCATTTTGTGTATGTCATAGCCTCTGATTGCTCAAATCAGCAAGACATTGTGTCTCTGGGCCTGGAGCTGCAGGTTAAAGTTGTTTCTTACTAAATCAGGCTACTAGGTCTAAGAGAGGTGACTATTTCTTTAAATACACAAATACATTTAAAAAGACTTCAAGGGTCACAAAAAATTCAGGGAAATATACCACCACTAGAGAAGCATAGTAAACTTACTATAACTATGCGGTATCTATGAATTTCTTAACCAATAATCCAAAATAATTACTCAAAATGTCAGTAAACTATAAGACCACAAAGATGAACAGCTTAGTGGTCATGAAAATGATACAAGAACAAAATAAGACAAGCAAAGAAATATGAGAGATAAAAAAAAAACAATCAGATTTTGGAGCAGAAAAATATAATGACTAAGTAGAAAATTAAATAGAAAGTTTCCACCAAAAAAAAAAATCATGCAAGAGGTAAAAGAGGCAAACATGAGGTCCTGAGTTCAATTCCCAGCACCAAAAGAAGAAGAAGAAGAAAAAAAAGGAGAAGGAGAAGGAGAAGGAGGAGGAGGAGGAGGAGGAGGAGGAGGAGGAGGAGGAGGAGGAGGAGAAGGAGAAGGAGAAGGAGAAGGAGAAGAAGAAGAAGAAGAAGAAGAAGAAGAAGAAGAAGAAGAAGAAGAAGAAGAAGAAGAAGAAGAAGAAGAAGAAGAAGAAGAAGAAGAAGAAGAAGAAGGAGGAGGAGGAGGAGGAGGAGGAGGAGGAGGAGAAGGGGAAAACTTGAAGATTGTCTTGATTACTCTGATCTCATTGATGAAACAAAATACCTGATACCCAAAATTAAGGAAGAAAAGGTTTATTTAGCTCAGAATTTGTGGAGGTTTCAGTCCATACTCAGCTAGCTCTAAGGCAGAGTGGCACATGGCAGAGGGCAACAGTTCATGGCAGTGGGAAACAGCAAAAGCAACAAGAGCAAAAAGGGAGGAGGGGCAGACAGCACGCCCCTTTCCCTCCCTTATGTCGTATGCAGGCTGCCTGCCTCAGGGTGTGTGTAGCAAACACCCCAGTAATCCCAGCACTGGATCATGAATCAATAATAAACTTTAGAAGCCCACCTCATGACTGCATGAGGCTTTGGGGGGACAGCTAGACACAAATCATAATAAGGATAGATTATTTGAAATAATCCAGTTTTTCAGAAAAAAGTGAAAAAAATAAAGGAAGCCAATGAGATAAGACAACTAATATTTACATACCAGTATTTTCAAGATAAGGAAAAGGATGAGATTGAAAACTGTGTTGTAGAAATAATCACTGAAAATATCCCAAATTGGAAGGAAAACGTGAACATCCAGGTACATGAAGCTGAAAGTCAAGTAAAAATCAACTAAGTTTTTGCTAAGAAATATTAAAATCAGATTGTTAAGTGTCACAGAAAAATAGCAAAAGTTTTGGTGGTACTGGGAACTGAACCCAGTGTCCTCACCCTGAGTGACATCCTAGCCCATTTGTTATACTGTAGTTTGAGATAAGATCTCACTAAGTTACTGAGCTATCCAGACTGGCCTCAAGCTTGTGATCTTCCTGCTCTAGCCCCATAGAGTGCTGGGATTACAGGAGTGCATCACCATGTCCAGCTAAATAAAGACTTTTTATAAAGGCTAAAGATTTACAGATCTGAAGAGAAACCCAAGAATAAAATATACACTTCTTAAATCAGCAAGAGGAAGGAAAAAGTATCACATTCAACGGAATTATAATCAGGGTATCAGCAAATTTCTTAGCAGGAATCTTGTAGGGCAGGAGGGAATGAAATGATACATTCAAAGTACTCAAAGAAACATACTGATGACCCAAAACACTTCACACAGAAATTGTGATTTTAAAAAAAGTATGTTAAAAAACAAAACTAGAGCATGTTCTTTTAAAAGAAATGCTAAAGGGAAATCTCCAAATTGAAATAAAAATCCTGTAATTAGTAACATGAAAATATACAAAACTACAAAATTCACTGTTGAATGTAAATATATCAGCCAAAGGAATATTCCAGTACTGTATTGGTAGTGCATATAATTGTAACTCTAATAAAAGGGATAAATTATAAAGGTGTAAGCAATAAATGTAGCTACAATAATTCATTAAGGATAGAAAACATAAAAGAAATTGACTCTGTGACTCTCAAAAAATATAAAGCACAAGTGTAGAACATCTGCATGAGATTTAATATAAGTTCTTATCAGCTTTAAATGGTAGGACATAAAAAGATATTTTATAGAAGATTCATGATAATCACCAAGCAAAAGCATGATATAGTCACAAAAATAAAAAAGAAATGTTGCAAAGCATTCATTGACTATGGCATTAAAATCTCAAGTGCAAAAAGCTAGAAATGTAAACAAGAACAAAGCATTAAAAGAATAACAAGGTAACATCAACTAGTATTATTAACTATTATTTTAAATATTAATGCTTTGAGTTGCCAAAATATGTAGAGTAGTTGAATCGATTAAAATATGTACATATACCAATTTCTGACAAGAAATGTAAACATTATATACTACACACGTGCACTAATATTAAAGTTTTTAAAAGTTAAATAAATATGGCCCAACTATATGCTACCTATGGAAGACTCACCTAGCTTTAAGTATGAATAGACCTGAAAGTGAAGAGATAGAAACAGGTACACTATGCAAAAGGGAATGAACAGAGAACACAGAAAGTGACTCTTACATAAAAAAAAAAAAACATTTTTTGGCAAAAACTGTGAAAAGAGAGTGAAAGTTATTATAAAATGATAAAGGGATCAGTTCATCAAGAGGACAGAATGACTGAAATATCTGTACACCCAAACTGGAATACCCTACATACAGAAAGCAATCACTAACTCATCTAAAGGGACAAAATCTCCACAATAAAATAATAGTAGGGTACTGCTTAGCATCCAACAATGGGTAGACAGAAAATTAATGAGGAAATACTGGGCTTGCACTACACCGTAGAGCAAGTGCACATAAAAGACATCCACACAGCAGTCCATTCAATAGCAGCAGAATGCACATCCTTCTCAAGTGAGCTTGGAACACTCTGCAGGAGAGATTATATGTTAGGCCACAAAACAAATTCTGACACATTTAAGAAGATTTGGATCAAATTTAGTAAGTTTGAGATAAAGTATATTTTCTATCCACAGTGGTGGAAAAATAGAAATCTTTTAGGCAAATTCACCAGGATGAGGAAATTCAACATCATATTCTGGAATAATGAATGGGTCAAAGAGGAACTTGAAGAGAAATAAAAATAGCTTGAGATGAATGAAAAGGAAAAGGAAACATGTCTAAACCAGTAAGATCCACGAAGGCAGTGCTAAGGGGGGAGGTTACAGAGATAAATTGCTGCATTGAAAAAGCAGATTTTAAGCTAATAATCTAAAGTTACAATTGAGGAAGTAGAAGAAAGCACTGTAAATGAATTTAACAGAAGAAAGGAAATAGTACAGACTAAAACCAAAATAAATGAAATGGAATATATCTGACTTTTAATAAAATAAACAAAATAAAGAATCCTTAGTTTGGAAGTATAAAGGAAAAGAGAAGATTTCAAATAATCTAGGACAGAAATTACTGTGGAGACATCACAACTAAGGCATCAGAAATAGAAACAGCTGAGGGACCCTCACAAATGATCACACCAGCAAGTTGGATGATCTGGACAAAACGTGGAAATTCATGGAGACATATGCTTTCTCATGACTGAACCAAGAAGAAATATAAAACCTAAACAGGCCAATAACAAAGAGGTTAAGTATGACTTTAAAACTTCTAAATAGAAAATCTTGAAGCAGATGATATCGCAGTGGAATTCTCTACAGCGCTCAAGTGACTGCCAAATCTTTATTTTAAAAAAGCATAGTACAAAGCAATGGTCACAAGCCGCTATTATGAGACCACTATCACCTTTATACCAAAGTTAAACAAAGACAGAAAGAAAACTACAGAATATAACTCTGATGAATGCACCGCAAACACTCTCCATGAAATACCAGCAACCTAAAAGCCACGCATTAAATAAACGAGATATTTCCCTGTGAAGGTGGATTCTTTTAGCATAAGAAAATAAATGAATGAAATATACCATGTTCAGAGCATGAGAAGTAGAAACAAAATGATCATCATATTAGATGCAGGAAAAACATTTGCAAATGCATTTGCATCCTTTCCTAATAAGTCCTATGACTACATGCCCATCCCTGTTAAAAATTTTGTCTGAAACACTTTCTCACTAAGTTCACAGACTGGTCTATACATGGCCAACCCTCCTGCCTCAGGATGCAAACATTTTCAACCTTTCCTAATAAAAACTGTTGACAAATGACATGCAAGAGGAAATATCTTCAGGATGATAAAAGCCATTTCTGGAAATCCTACAGCAACATCATAACCAAATACTGGGTGATTTTTTCTGTATAATCCACCACAAGGCAATGATACTTGTTCTAATAAATGTACTCAGCACAGTGCTGGAAATGCTAACCAGAGCAAGCAGTGGGAAATAAGAAAAAGCCATCCGAACTGGAAAGGAAAGTAAAAGTATACATCTGCAGATGACAAGATCCTCTACATCTAAAACCATAAATACCACACACACAATGTCTAAGAATTACAAATACATTCAATAAAACTAAAGGATAAAAATCATTTTATTTTTACATCTTTACATCTGTAGTACCCTATCCAGAAATTAATCCCATTTATGATAACCTAGAAAAAAATTCTACAATTTTAAGGAGCCACTAAATGCTCCAAACGACAGAACAATTACAGAATAAGTGAAGAAATTATTTGTGAACTAGAAATCAATTAAAGGGTTAATACCCAATATCTAAACAGAATTCACATAATTCAATAGCAAAAAAAAAAAAAAGAACATCAGATTAGAAATGAGCAATAGACCTGAACAAATAGTTCCCTAAAGCAGATATAAAAATGTGTATGGTGCCAGGGATATAGCTCAGCGGCATAAGTGCTTGCCTGGCAAGCCTGAGGTCATGAATTTGATTCCTAGTACCAAAAAATAAAAATAAAAACATGTATATGGAAAGGTCCTCAACACTGTTAATCAGGGAAATGCAAATCAAAATCATATTGAAATAATCACCCTTACTTTCTTCAGAACATAAAGAAGAGACAAGTACTGTCATAATGAAAGAAACAGGTGCAGATCAGGGTGTGGAGAAGACTCTTTATGCATTGTTGGTGTGAAAATACATTTGTACAGCCAATTTGGAAAGCATTGTATCAGTTGCATAAAAATTTATAGGAGACAAGCTGAGTATGGTGATTCATGCCTAACCCAAGATACTCGTGAGGCTGAGGAAGGAGGATTGATCAGGAATAGACCAGTCTGTGCACTTAGTGAGAATGTGTTTCAGACAAAATTTTTAACAGGGATGGGCATGTGGTCAAAGGGATTGCTTAGCCTGTGGAAGACTCTGGGTCCAATTTCCAGGACTGCAAATAAAGGAAAAAATTAATAGGAGAAAATTATTAGTAGAGTAATAAGTATCTCATAGAGATATCTCCCCTTTCAGAATCACTGCAGCATTGCTGTCAATAATGAAGATATGTAAAAAAATAGTCATCAATGAATAAATTATTTTTTACACTGTGACATACACAATGCATTGCTATTCAGCTTTTGAAAGATGATGTCACTTTATAAGTTTTTACCAGCTCTATCATCCTAGCCCCCAGTAATGACTAGCCTACTATTTATTTCAAATACTATGTATTAAAATAACTATCATCTAGGTTCATTTACGTTATTAGAAGTGATCCTCTTTCAAAAGCTGAAGAATAATGCTGTGTATCATATATTTTTTATCCTTTACATGTACTCCTGCCATCTGCCGTAAGGTCTGGACCAAGGCCAAGATGCTATTAGCATTATAACCTTGGATATCCAGTGCTGTGAGCTAAATAAACACCTTTTCTTTATGAAGATAGTCTCAGGTATTTCATTTTAGTGACAGATAGTAAATAGGGTGCTATGTTTGAATATAAAATGACGCCAAAATTTCACATATTTGAAAGGTCATTGAATTATGGGACCACTATAGCTGGCTTCCTTTTAGGAACTGGGATTGGTTCAGATAAAGGGGGTTACTGGGGGTGCGATCTGGATGTGCGCACCTCTCTCCCGGGCTCCTCCCTTTCCCCTCTGCTTCCTGGTCCCCATTACACCAGCAGAATTTCAACCAATGGACCATTTCTGCTGTGGAGACAACCAACCATGAGCTGAGCCCTGAGCTGAAACAAGCCCCTCCTCCTTTGAAGTGCAGGGGTCAGGTAGTGTATCTCAGGGATGAGAAAGGGCTGTTGTCCTCAGGGTTTCCAAGGCAAACAATACAGCACACATAATTTATAGGATCATTCTATAATAGTCACCCAAAGAGTCATATATAAAGAAAGTGCAGGAAATCTGTTCACACACTAAAGACCAAAGGAATCCAGCTGAGGGCCTGTATCCCATGCCAATCTCCTGCATGAGTCTAGCTAAAGACCTAGAGTTCATCACAGTGCCCTCCACAAGTCCATCTGGAGGTCAAGGGCGTATGACAATGTCTCACGAAAGCCTCTTTCATGGATCCGCACTGAGAAGGCCCAAAGGTCAACAGTGGAATCTAGAAAGTCTGTGCTGGTGGGATGAAAAATCTGTGCTAGCATACTGAGGGGTCAACACTAAAGACAGGAAGCAATGCTCAGAGTAAGAACCAGGGCTCTCCCCAAAGGTAACACAGCCATTTTCAACAACAGCAAAGTCTCAGCTCCTCCAACGATGACAACAGCCCAGTTCCTATCAGGAAAGTGAGCACAACAACCTTCTCCAGGAGACTGAACACTGCACCATCTTCCCCTCTACAGCCAGGAAGCAATGCTCAAAGAACCAGAGCTCCCTCTAAGTGAGCTGTAAGAACCAGAGCTGCCCCAAGGTGAACCACAGCCATTCCCAGTGATCACAAGCACCCAAACTCCTTCGATGATGAGAACAACCAAGTTCATATCAGGAAAGCCAACATGACAAGCTCCTCCAGGAGAACCAACAGCTCTCCACAATTTCTCTTCTCTGTCCTCTTCCTCCTCCTCTTCCTCCTCTTCTTATTCTTCTTCTTCAGTTTTCCTTTTTATTTTGTTGGCAGTAATCATCAAGTAGATCTCACACACTCAATAGCACGCTGATACAGTTCATCTGGGTGTTATAAGTTGACCACCAGTTATCAATCCACCACAGGGACTAAGACAATGTAGCTACCAGGAGTGGGGTTGTTGCTGTGATTGTTTGACCATGTGTTTCAGAAGCCTTTGGAACTAGTTTGTGGGACTAGTTTGGAAAGGTTTGGAGATTTGAAGCAGAGAAGACCTAGAACACTATAATCCAAACTTCATAGGAAATTCTAGTTGGAGCTCCGGAGACCAGAATGCTACTAGAAACACAAATAGTAACAATTATGCATAGACACTTTCTCTTGGGAACTCTGTTAGCAGTTAGACTAGAGCCGTGTATGTTACACTGTGGAGGAAAATTTGTCCTTTTTTTGCAGGAGACCAAGATTTATTGTTCAGACTAATTAATGTGGGAAAGAAAACTTCAAAGCATCTCAACTTTCAGAGCGTAGTTTGAGTACTTCTCACTGCTTTGAAAAATATCTGCCTTAGGAAGCAGGAGCAAAAAGCTCACATGAAAAGTTTTCAGTCTGACCAGAAAGGAAGCACTTGCAATGATGAGGTATGGGAAAACCTGGTTGCTGAAAAGATCAACATTACAAAACAGCCAACTAGTTTAAGAACAATAGGAAAAATACTTTGAGAACATCTCAGGAATCAGGAAGACTCCATCCTTCCCAGGCTAAGAGATATAAAAATAAAATAATTGGATTAGAGAAGACAGCCCCAGGATACCTTTCTCAAGAAAGGGTAAGTAGGGAATGGGTTCCCCTGAACCTGTTTCACAGTACTAAGCCTTCCAGGTACTCAGAGGCCTCTGCAGCCATATTCCAAAGAAACCTGGCTTCTGCTCAAGATAGTGGAAAATCTTGGCACCACACATGTGGTGTTGCTTCTACAGGCATGCATAATACAAAAGTTATGGGGTTGTAGAGGGTTCCATTCAGATTTCAGTGTAAGTGCTGAGAGGCCAGGCAATGTGCCTCTGATGGGGTAATGTGTGACATTATGAGAATAAAACTCAAAGTGCGGTAAAGATCCCAAGAAGTTGCAGATGCCAGGAATATGGACAGTGTGCTGAGAAAAGTGAAGGCAATGAGCAAACTCACATGGGAGAGATTACGAGGTCTATAGCTGATAGTGCTGTGAGAGTGGACTATAGCAACCCTTTTGGAGCTCACATCTCACCAAAACTTCCCTGGATTCTGGATATGGAAATAGAAGATTTAGTTTTTTCACTCCTGGATTTAAGTCTTGCTTGAGTCCCATTCCTTGCCACTCCCTTACTTTTTCCCTTTGGGAATGGGGGGTGTTTACTCTGTGGCATTTTATTCCCTCAGTGTTTGACATTCTTTCAGACTTCTGCAGGCACTCATGGCTAAGAGTTTGCCTTGAGTCTCAGAGGAGACTTTAGACTTGAACTTTTCAGCAATGCTGGGACTGTTAAAATTTTTATGACTTGAAGAGATGGATTTTTCATAAGGAGATGGACACTGGTGTTTTGGGGGCCAGGTGCAGAATGTTATAGTTTAGATCTAGAAAGGCCCCTAAACACTCATATATTTAGTAGGTGTTTGGATTATGGGGCGCCACAGCAGGTGTGCTGTTTGGAAGTAAGGCTTGTTCAGAGGAGGTGGTTCACTGGGGGCCTGACCTGGAAGAGTATGTCTCCCTTCCCATATCCCTCTTTCCTCTCTGCTTCCTGGACCTTATGCTATGAGCAGCTTTTCCTCTATCATAGTCCACTTTGTGCAGTTTCTGCCTTGGAGCTAGCTGACTATGCACTGAATTGAGAGCCAAACTATATCTGACTTCTTTACATTGTGGGTGCCAGACATTATGTTCCAGAGATGGAAAAGTGGCTAAGATATAGACTAATCCAAGGAAAATCTTTCTGCCAGAAATTTTAATTTTAGGAGCTAATGTAGAAAATCAGATCACTTCACTTTTTAGCTTAAGGTTTAGAGAATTATTGCTTCCTTTATATGTTTGGTGTAAACAAGATCTCAACTGTTATATCTAAACATCCAGTTCTAAATGTTTCTAATACTTCCAAGTTTCTTTATTTTTTTCTTCTTTTGATAAATTCTTCATACTTCACCTGCACTTCATCATATTATATTGCATGAAATCAGGTGAAATATACAGAAATATGAAAACAAAGCAAAAAACTAAAAAGAAGGGTTCAAAAAGTCGTTATTTAACAGTAACTCTTGACAATATAACCAGCAGGCCTTCTTTACTTTTTAAATTTAAAGTACTTCAAGTCTAATCTCAGCAAATTATACAATGCTATTGTATGCTATCATACAGTATAACATTATTAGCTACACTCCTGCTGCTGTGCATAGCAGATGACAGTAGTACACGGAAGAGACAACAATCACATCTTGGAACAAGAAGCCAGAGAGAGAGACCAGGGTCCATAATCCCTATCAACTACTTACCCTCAATTTCATGTGCATTTTTCACTAGGCTTAAAGCTTCCATTTCCCAGCACAGTCACAATCTGGGAACATTTGCAGGGACACAGTTGAAGCATAGCCAAATACTCACTCTTCTAACACTCATTAAAGTGATACCTTTGTAAATCAATGAGTGCAGAGTGGTTATAGTTATGACTTCGTTGTATTCTTGCCGCTTTACGATTTACTCACTAGTAATGTGCAACACATTGTGGTTTAGATCTAACATTTCCCAAAAGTCTCCTGTGTTCAACAACTGGGCTTCAGAAAGCAATTTGATCATGGGAGGGCTCTACATGCCTGGAGATTATGCTTTATTAGATCCAAAAAAAAAGTCTTCATTTTGTCCATCACCGACAACTTTGCATGAGGATGAATTTAAAGGCAGTGAAATAACTTACCTGATGAAGGAAAATCTAAGGCAGCCTATTGTGCAGGTGGTGGCAAGGGTAGTGCTGACTGGTGGAAGCCAGATCTATAGTATGAATCAGGAGCAAGAGCAAGAGTTAAAAGATGTTAAAATGTTACAGCTTAGCCAGAAAGAAGTAAGTGCAAATGTGAGGCCAACTAAAGTATGGTTCTTAAACTGATTAGAACCACTAAAAAGAAAGCAAGTACTTTGCAATGGAATACTGGAAAATATATTTCAAAAGCATCCGAAGATTGGCCAGATCCCAGCCATCACAGGGGCAGAGATATTAAAAGTTAAACTCGTTTGAATGACTTTGCTTTGAGAAAAGTGGCCCAAGGCACATTTCTTGCATAAAGCTGCCAGGGAAGCATTTCTCCACATTCAGTCTTTCAGGCACTCAGAAGCTGCTGCAGCCATGGTCCGATAGGGCCTCGCAACAGATCAAGCAAATGGGAGATCTTGGCATCTTCCACATGGTGCTGGTATTAAACACATGCAGAGTGCAAGACTCACAGAGTCACAGAGGCATCCACCATGATTGCAGAGGAAGGCTTGGGAGGCTGGAAATATGGTGTGACAGGGTCGCAGTCCTAGCCAGAGGTCCTTAGAGGGTCACTTGTGAAGCAGCGAGAATGAAATCAAAGGTGCAGTACATCAGTAAGGGGGAGATGCCAGAACGTGGAGTTAATATGGAGCATAGGCACAGGCGGTGAGAGGATCCACCCAAGAGAGCGGTCATGTGGGCTGCCACTGCCAAGGCCATAGTGGTGGAGTTACCAAATCCTTTGTCAGCTCACATTTCTCCACCACATGCGCTGAGTTCTGGGTGTGGAGCTACAAAACTTAGGGCTCACCCTGCTGGGTTCCAGTCTTACTTTGGTCTGGTTCCCTTCTATTCCCTCAGCTCTTCTCTTTGAAATGGGAATATTTATAATGTTTTATTGTATGTTGGAAATACTTAACTTCCTTTTTGAGTTTTACAGAGGCTCATGGGAAAGGGTTTGCTTTGCAGCCCAAGGAAACCTTGGATTGGGACTTTCATTCGGTGCTAGCATTGTTAAGGATCTTGGAGATGCACAAAGTGTATTTTGCATATTGAAATGCACATAGCCCTTTTGGAGGCCAGGGGAAAATATTATGATTTAGATCTAAGTGTGCCCCAAAGTCTAACACGTTCAGAGTTAGGGTTTGGGGTCAGGACTGGACCATGAAGGCACTTTACTTAGCAGCAGATAAACCCATTGCTGAGCTCATGGCAGAACACCATAAGCCCAGCGGTCTTGCCTTGCTTTAAATTTTGTCAGGCATTTTCTCCTAGCAACTAGAAAGCTGACTGATACAGTATATTAAACTCCTCACACTACGTGCCAGAAAGTGTGCTAACAAATTTCAATGTACTCTGTGTGAAACAGTGTGAATGCCATTTAGAATTTACATCCAAGATCTTAGATTACAGGTCTTAATGTTTTCAGATACAGTTTAGGCAAGCCCAACATGTTTCTGTCTTCATAAACATCACCTATTTTTAAAGATACCATCATCCTCTATATTTTAACAAAGTCTAGAAATAAAAAAGGAAGGGAAGAGGAATGAGGAAAGAGAAGAACAAACAAAAAGGCAAATAAGTATGCCACTACCGCAAGGGAAGGTGAAAGAGTAATTACCTCATAAAAACAACCGTCACATTAAAATAGACTGACCTACAGAGGGACAACTTTCTGTTGGACATTCCATGAAGTCCCATGGATAAACTAGTAAACAAAATATAGTTTGTGTCTCCATAGACGTACGGTGTAAATATCTCTAAACAGATACTGAAAATCATTCTATTGTTGAGACATGCTATAGAAGGGACTGGTCAGGAAGGCTTCCCTACAGAGATGACTGTGGCGCTAAGTCCTGACCTGTCACCTAGGTCCATTTCATTCCGTTCCAGAAACTTCTTTACTAACATGATAGAAGGTTGAAGAATGCCAAAAAGAGGAGATGCCATAACTGAAAAATGGAAACAGCAAATGCAAAAGTGTAGCGTAAAAATTCTAATAGCAGCAGGAAGATAAGCTCAATTGGGATGCTGAAATTCAAAAGAAGGAAAGGGGCCCAAGAACTGAGTCTCGCCTTGTTATGATACATTCAGTAAGTGAAAATACTTAATGAAAAGAGATTACAAATGTGTGCATAGATAGTTTTTAGCTTTCTATAGAAGAAATGTTAGTCTTCATTTTCCTATGATCTGGGAGGTAGAGAATATTTGACCCGAAATCTCCCTCACTGACTTGTTGTTTACTAATGATAACCATTTCTTTAGCAGTGTGCCATAATTTCAGGTTGATGCAAAAAATGTGGATTGTACAAAGAAAACAGGCTATAAAAGCACCTACTGTCAGTTTGGTTAGTAAGAACAGAATTCTTGCTTTACTTACACTTAGTAATTGACCTTTTACTTGAAAAACTTTTAATATATACATGACTATCGTGGCATACATATATTTACAGATAAAGAAAGTCAGGTGTTATAGCTTTAGAGCATGGTTGATCCTTCTGGGTGATTTTCACTGGCAGGGGAACCAAACTGGGTCCCTGCGGTCTTCTTCAAAGACTAGCATGGGAGAGTAGAATAGGCAGGTGAAACGAGGGTCAGTGAGCCTAGCTAGCCTGACCCACAGAAGCCAGTTAACACAGGGTTTCCCCTTTACTCATACCTTCGTCTGCATGGTCCCTCGGCTATCTTTTTACTGGCAAACTTCTTGTGGAAAAAAATTATAAATGTATTATATGCAAACACACAACAACTTTGTTTATTGCTTATTGCATTATGTTCAGTCACTCTCATAGTAGTCAGGAGGCAGAGTGTAGTTTGAGAAGCCACTTTGAAATAACATGCAAGCAGGGCATGGAATTTCCTCCTGGTTTTGCTAGTGATAAAATAGCAACTGCTCCCCCATGTCTCCTTGGAGAATGCTATGATTTGTAGCTCTGATCTCAGCCTGTAATTTTCTTTGCAATGGATCTGCCTGTTTTATTATATATTGGAATACTCAGGGCAGAGATGATGACCACAGCCATGTTCCGATGCCATTGAAAAGTGATGCAACCTTGTCACCTAGGCCCATTTTATTCCATTCCAGAAACCTCTTTACTAACATGATAGAAGGTTTAACTGTCACTCCCATGGCTGTACCTAAGATTACATGTATATGAACGTATCATAAAACTGGACAATGAACATGTAAAAGCACATCAAGGCGATAGCACTGCCAAATGATCAGGCAACATGTTCAAAATCTTTCTGTTTTTCCTGTCATTTGCTTATGTATTACTCAAAAGTTCTTGCTTTTTTGAAATAATTTCAAGATTTTGCAGTGATTCCTTCTTAGGCAGAAATGCATACACAATTGCATATACTTCTATTAATTTGAACATTAGACTGGCTTTTTCTGAGAGATAAAGCAGGGGCAAATTTTGGAGAAAGAGAAGAAAAGTTGAAGATGTCAGCTGTTCCCAAACATTTGAGAAGGTGCTCATGCCTTGATTTAAAAACTTTTTATTTGTAATATGGTCTAAGAAAATGTTGTTCAAAGATGCACAACTTAATGCTAAGAAAGAACTTAGAAGAAAACGTGGAATTTCTGAGTAAGGCCACACGCAGGAACAGATATGAGAGGTGCTCGCCCCACATACAACCCCAGCACTGATAAAGTGTAAGGAACCACAGGATTCAGGCATTCCACGATCAACAGCAGCACAGAGAGAATCGCAGGAGCTGGTCTCAGGAGAACACGCGGTAGGGAAGGAAAGGTGAAACAGAACAAGATGGTCACCCCCAGAGGAGGAGACGGGGGTCACTGCGGGGCTGCTGAGGTGGCCAGAGCATGGGAAGCAGGACACGAAAATGCTGTACTGGCACAGCGGAGGCCCTCCTGGTACCTAAGTGCAAGTCTCCTTCAGGCATTGTTAGAACCCTAAGCTGCATGTGTGCAGATGGAGGAGGCCAGGAAAGGAACTTCTACTAAACATTTATGAACAGAGAAGTAACACGTAAGCCAGTGCCTTGGGTCTTCAACAGAGACCTCAGTTGTGCTATGGGAACAGGCCTCTTCCAAGCCAAGTGTTGGTTCTATTCTAGACAGGTTTTATTAAAAGAAAAAAATAATTACAGCAGCTTCAAAGGTATAAAATTAAAATTATTCTGATACTTTCTGAAATGTAAGGAAGATTTCATTGCAATTATTGCAATAGACAGAGACCGAACTCAACCTCAAATACAAGAAAAGGAGTTGGATGTTTAACCAGAGAGCACAGGGAGTGGGTCACTAGACAGGGAATTATTAAGAAGGACGTGATTAGATACCAAGAGGAAACAGGTTTTCCCTAAACTGACTTATTATGGCTCCTTGCTAGTATTTTGCTTGGAAAGACAAGGACACAACCTAATGCTGAAGCCCAGTCTAGAAGAAGGCCTAGGGAAGCCCAACTTAAGTTTTGTCCGAGAGAGAATCTTTATCAAGAGAATGAAGCTGATCTCCCAGCAAATAACAGTAGAGAAGTACTTGTCAAAATAAAACGTAGCATTCTTTAGAGGAAAATAGAAGAAAATCTACATGTTCAACCATAAAACATACAATGCAATATAAATACAATATCCTGAATAATATCTTAACAATTATTTCCCCAAACCAAAGACATGAAAACTACAGACCAATGGTGGCAAATATATGGTACACATGCCACAGTGTGCTATTTGCTGTCACAGAGAGCTCTAAAAGGTTCACCATCACTGCTGTAGACCAATATTTCTCATGTTGCTAGATTTAAAATTTCTCAACAAAATGTTAGCAAGTCAGTTCAACAACAAAAAATTTTGATCTACAATAAATGATTGGTTATTCAAAGAAAGCATGATTAGCTGAACATTTAAGAATCAATGTAGTACATAACATTAATGAAATAAATAAGAAAAGTTACATGATCATATCAATAGGTAACAACAAAGCACTGAACAAAATTAAACACAAATATATATTATTTTTTAAAAAATCACTACTCTCAGTAAGCTAGGAATAGAAGGTAACTTTCTCAACTTTATAAATATTGTCTCCAAAAATATCTAAAAGAGACATATGCCTAATAGTGAAGCTAGATGATGTCCTACTAAGACAGAAGCAAGGTACTGATTTGAAAACAACTATTATAAGTCCTAGCTGATGCATGAAGACTAGAAAACAGAGTGAAAGGTACAGTGACTGGAAAAGAATTACTAAAAATATCTTTAAGAGCAGGTAATATAATTGTCTACATGAGAAATCTGAAAGAATTAGCAAGGAAAATGGAATTACTAAATGATTATAACAAGGACTTAGGACAAGATTAACTATAAAAATGAATGATTTGTCAATATAACAGCAATAAATAAGTAGAATTTGATGTAAAACACACAATTCCCATTTTTTTTTAAAAAAAGTAAACTTTTAGGTAAAAGTTTAAGAAAATCTACATGAGAAAATTTAAAAATTTTGATAAAAAGTATCAAAGAAGAGATAAATAAATGAAGCCCATATTCATGGTTAGGAAAGTTAATATTGACAAGATATGTGATCTTCTCAACATTATCTATGGATTCAATAAGATACCAATGAAAATATCACTAAGTTATTTTATGGACATTAAAAATCTTCTAAAGTTTACATGGAGGGGGAAAAGGCCCAACCAACTCTATGTTGAAGGATTGAATATTTTTTGTATACTGATACTGTCAAACTTCAAGTCTTGTTCTAAAGCTAAATTAATCAGAACAGTGTGGTACTGGTAAAAGAATAGGCAAATAGGTAAGTAAAAGGGGAGAGTCACACCAGCAAAAAACCCCTCAAAAATATCATCACTGGATTTCTGAGAGTAGAGTAAAGCCAGCTCAATGGAGGAAGGTTCATTTTATCAACAAACAATGCTGGAACAGCTAGATATCCACAGGCAGAAAAATGGGTCAAGACACAGAGCTTACATCATTCACTAAAACCTTGCTTAAAGATATAAAGAGAAACACAAAACTGCAAAACTCCTGGAAGAGGAAAGAGCAGAAAATCTGTATGATCTTGTGTTCAGGGATACATTTACACCACCAAAGGTATAATCCATGCAAAAACTAATTTTTATGATGGATTTGTTTCCACATAGTCTGTGCTCGTTTGATACTACAAGGACAGAACTGAATTGTGCAGCAGAGATCTCCCAACCACAGACCCCAAAGTCTGGTGCATGCATTGCCTGGCCCTTTGTAGGAGAAAACTGAAAAACTGATGACCTCTACCTTACACAATTAACTTTTCCTCAAAGAGTAAGGCTTGATTAATAATAAACTCCAAACTTTTGAGTATTGTGTTACATTGGGCAATTTTGTTTTCACTCCTTTGGACATACTCATTTGGACAAAAATGAAGGTACAGATAGATAGGTGACAGGTAGGGACAGACGGGCAACTAAATGAAATGACACGGTTTACAACAGCCGGCAAACCTTGCTCCCCGTGTTATGGACGATTTATTATGTGGGCCTAAAAGTTACGCAGAATGACTGAGGCAAATGATGGTTTAAAATAAGCGTCTTAAAACGAAATGTGTATGTTTCCTCTCGTTTTTATGCTTTGACCTTCCACAGAAGAATCGGGCACACTGGGTACGAAATCCAGCCACTAGAATAAGCCTTCTCTTTTTGTCACATTGAGTGTGGTGCCTCGCTGCTGATCAGTGGTGTGAATGCAGGTAGAAGGTTTTCCCTTCATAAGCCTATTTGCCATATATAAAGTAGGGATAGCAGTGGTACACATTTCACTGGCTTGTTTTGACATCAAATGAACCGACATAAAAAATAGTGAATCAGCTAGTAAGTGCCGGCGGGAGGAGAGCTCTCTCCTCTTCTCCGTTCTCCTCTCACGCACCCTCACACTGTTCCTTGCGCCCTTCTTAAGTGCTCGAAAAGTATCAGCTAATTGGACTCCAACCTTTTGTCCTAAGGATATCAAACTAAGTATTAATGCTTGGCGTGCCTTTCTTTTTAAACTATTCAACAGTTATTCTGTTCATTGTGCCATAGTAACTATCGTTAAAGCCTAGTCTTTTACCTAATATAGGAAGACTTTTAATTTTCCTCAGTTAGGATGTCTTATTTATTTTTTGCAATTCTATGCTGTATTAATTTATGGTTGGGATTTATATTTTAGAGTTTGCTCTCGGGGAAAGTCAAATTAAATTCCTTGACCCAGAATTTTTCCTTACAGAAGCCGTTATTTTGATAAGGAAGATAAGTCGCCTACAGGACAACATAATAAGGGATCTGGAAAGTAAATGCTTTAGAAGCGAATCAATGGTGCTGTACTGCTGCAGAATAAAGTGGTCAAAGTAGGAGTTCTGAGAAAACAATGGGGTTATTTAAATTCCACCTTGAAAACTGAGTGACAGTTCGTTTGGGGAACTATTGTGTTCCAAATTCCATCTCAAGACAAGTCCTGCCTTCCCACAGGCCCCTGAAAAGCCTTTTATTTTGTCATCTCCTTCTAAAGACTCCCTCAGAACCTTCCCAACAAACCAGGATTTTCTGCCATGAAAAACAAAGGCTGTGTTTTTAAAGAGAAAGAAAATATCACCTCTCTCTTTTAAGCCTCATGACAATGAGAATCCTGGTAATTTCCCATTAGATTTCAAAGACTAAACATTCTCAACATTTTCCTTTAATTTTGTTTTATACCTAATCATTTTGATTTCTTTATTTCTGCCCTCTTCGCTGCTCAGCCATTGCACAGAATAACTACCTAATACTATATTGTAAAAGTACACTTAGCTGGCTAATAAAATCAATTACACACTGTGAAACTTGTCCAAGAACCTGTGGTTAGCGATAACTTAATCTGAGTCCCCTAAATATTCATATAATATTTTCAGAATAATTGTATTTTTGGAAGGCAATCTCAGAGATTATCTTCCCAAGCAAGCACTAACGGTTTAGAAAGAATATTATATAATAAGAAATGTAAATAAACACACAGGCATCCACATGATTTGTGAGGCTGTTTAGTACTTTCATTAAAAATGTAAGAGATTTATGGCATACTCTAAAACATATATTACAAATTTAAGCATAGTTGTGTTCTGCACATCATCTAAAAGCAGCCTCTTTCCCAATGTCAACTGAAGGAGTAAGTGAAAGGCCTGCATATGGTAGCAGCATGCACTCCAGGCAGACCCACCCGTGGGTGTGCAAATAGTGTTAGTAGTGAATTCGAGGTGAACGCACCATTCTTTGGCAAATCCTTCTTTCCTGCTGCCCCTACTTCTTCAGATTGTAGATGGTGAGCAATTGTCTGAAAGTGCTACAAAGCACCACTTCTTGTGGCATGATGGTGCAGGCAAACTCCTACAAGCAACAGCAACCATCACGGGAGCATGTGGGTGAGCGGTGCTGCTCCTCCTTCCCAGGCGCGAGGTTCAGAGCAGTCCCCAAAGCACTGGCCAATGGAGACCACAGCCACATCTGCCAATGAGAACTGGGTAGCCGGAGCCATGGGAAAAGAGAGGTCCAGGAAAGCTATCTTCCACCCTCGGGCACCAAGTAATGATCAATAAAGTGAGAGAACCCCATCTTGAGGGGAAACCTGCAGATTTGAACACGATCAACTAAAGAGGAGGAAAACATCCATGTTCTGTGAGTAAAATGTATCTTGGCGGCCAGCTGGGCCAATGGGATCTCTCCATGAAGAAAAGCCACTCTGGAGAGAAACTGAAGGGAGCGTCGCAGAGACACTGGGGTGGGAACACACAGAGGGAGTAATCCTCCCATAATGACGGAGTGAGGGAGTGGATCCCAGCAAGCACTGTTACAGCAAAACATGAAATCTAGAACCCAAAGCGTGCCTTGCGCAGGGGAGGCCAAAGAAGCTCTGGGATTGCAGGGTGGGGCTGGACCAGTGGTTCTGCCTAAACAGGTCTAGTGCTGAGGCACAGGTGGACAACAATAGGACACTTCTCAAATTCCCTGGGACACCAGAGTGTGGCCCCAGGGCCAGGAAACTCAAGAGATTTAGCTAGCCAGCTTCAACCCTGGACATCCGTGACTAAAGGTCTTTTCCCAAGTCCCTGGGGAAGTCTACCTCTTAAAATTTAAGCTACAGTAGTAACAACAGCAACAAAAATACAAAGCTTTTGAAAGAAAAAGATGGGGGATACGTTACTAATATTCAAAGCCACAATGAAGATGTGCTGCATGGTGGCCACTTTACTCACTTCTAAGAAAAAAATATTTCCAGGCTGACCAGTGAAGCCCAATGCAAGCCTATTTTGTATTAAACAAGTAATCCTCTGACAAAATGACTCCATACAGTTAAAATCAAGGTGCAGGCAAACGATTACAAAAGAAATTTTTTTAGTGTTTCTTGTGGTTAGCATTTGGCAAGTTACAACTGATGGCAAAAAGTGTAAAATCTGCAGCAAAACTATAACACTACAAAGACACAGAAGCTCATTTCATGGTAGCAAACAGAAAACCAAGCCACTTCTCTCTGATCTCCACAGTAGGTCATCCACAGTATCTACAGTGCTTATACTAAAACACTGGACGCAAGCTCGTTGTAATACACAGGGAATGAATAGCTACGGAGATTTCTTACATATTAATACCTAAAAGAAACATAGTAAATTGACCATAAACGATATAATTTACATTTTCTGACTTCTATATAATAAAATAGGAAAATAGTAAAAGTTAGAGTAACTAAATTCTGAATTACACAATTTGTGGCCCAAAAGGAAAATACAAAACAGAAACATTGTATTCTTAGAAATAATGATTTTTTAGCACAACAGAATGTGGCATGAGGTTATTACTGTTCTTAGAGGAACAATTATAACATAAAATAACTATATCAGTAAAAATGAAAACAAAAGAACCAAATATAACAATCATAGCACAATTGGCATGTAAAAATTAAAGCAGAAAGTTAAGAATTACAAAATAAAATAATAAATCCAAATGTAGCTCTGGATAAAATGCCTTGCTAACTAACTTATTTAAAGAGAAAAGCCTAAATTTATAGAACTAGAAATGACAAGATGGTAATAGTAATTGACAAAGAACAAAACCTACCATAAATTATTCAATACAAAATGAGAGAAAAAATATGAGAAAAGTAGGATTTTAAGGAAATGTAATTAAAATGGACTCTAGTAGGGCCTGAAAGACTAAACCAATTTATTACAATGTATGGAGGAGGAAAACCTATTTAAAATACCTCCTGAAAACAAAAACAAAACTGCTGCAAATAGATTCATAGGACTGTTCTTTTAAACTTTTTTTATTTAAAGCATTCTTTTAAACTGTTGAAGATCAGCTATTTTGAATCCTTCTTAAGGCTCTTCAGACCATGAAAAAATGGAAACAATGAAATTTCTTATATTCTTGTTTGCAACTAAAAGGGCAATATTAGATCCAAAACCTGATGATACTTGTGCATAACAAGGCTTGTGCAGCCATACCATCCCCAACTATTGGTACAAAAATTTAAGTAATTATTGAATAGAACCTAATAATCTATTATGAAAGAGAAGTTGTGACCAAATGAGTTTCATTTATGAAATAAAAACCAGAGCATATTGTTTGTAAAACCACCAATATATGTTTTGTTTTAATCAATTGATGGAAAAACATTATCTCTACAGATATTAGAAAAGACATTTGACAAGAGTCAAAAGTTCATCCTGATATTTGAAATTCAAAAAAATAGGGGTAATTCCTCACCAGTCCCCAGATAAATACCTTGGGAAGCAGGGCAAACTTTTTCACATGGGAGGAGGAAGAAGAGGTAGAGGCAGGGGAGCAGTGGGGAGAAAAGAGGATAAAACATAGAAAAACGTGAAGATGGATCTTTCGGAAGCAGGAAGGAGACCAAGACGTGGGGTGGGGGGATAAAGGTATGTGTAATGTGCGTGGACCAGTTCCCCATAAGGAAAGTAACCGTTATGTACAGCAAACATGGACTAATTAATAAGTCACTCAATTGCTCCGAAGCTCCCCAGCCCCTTTGCAAGAGATATAACTTATGGCCTCAACCTAGCCTTCCCCTTCACTCTCCTTCGCCTCCCAGAACAGGCCAGACCATGAAGGCCACCCTCGCCCTTATCTTGCTCCCATCCCTAAAAACAGGTCGGGCTGCGAAGGGCAACCCTGCTGGCTGGCTGGACAGGGACTAGAGGCTCTGCTAGTCAGCACCAATGGCTGTGCCAACCTATAGACACCCTCCCCTCAAAAAAGCCTTAAAAACCCTGCACTTTGCACAACTCACATCTGTTCTGGTCCACTGGGCAGCCCTGCTTCTCGCTCCTCCACTATAATAAAAACCCTTCTTGCATCAGACAGTCTGATCTGGTTTGTGTGGGTCGCAGCAACCTAGATTTGGTCAAGTGTCTGATCACTAATGGTGTGAAAATTTATTGAAAAATGAATTATGAATTAAAGACATTGTTGTAAGTCTTTAAAAAAATGAGGATGAACATTGTCCATCCTCATTTTACCATCAGTCTGTAACACACCCAGAGGTACTTAGTAAGTAGCACTCAAACCCATAAGAACTGTAAATAAGGAAATGAAACTATTATGATTTGCAGATTTGATTGCTTATCAGAAAAAAAGATAATCAAAGTAAAATTTACTACTAAAAAAAAAAAAAGAAAGAAAGAAAGAAAAAAGCCTAAATAGTGAGGGGTGTAGCTCAGTGGTCGAGCACACATGAGGCCCTGGGTTCAATCCTAGCAGCAATAAATTTTGAAACAAAATAGTAAGAGGAAAAATAAAATAGTCTTCATAACTGTGAAGTATAATCAATTAAAATGCATAATTTAAGGGAACTCATTTTAATATAACAAAGGAATAACATAAACTTAATCTTTAAAAGATGTGCATAACATTTATATGATCAAAAGGTTTTTCTGAAAAAAAACATAAAAGTAGACTTGAACCAATATAAAGAACAAATGTTAAAAGAACAACTTAAAACTTGGAGTAGGCAGACCCATAGCTTAAAAAAAAAATCTCAATTTTTCCAAATCAATGTAAATGTATTGTGATTTCTACAAAATATCAAGTTTATTTGTTTGTTTGCTATTTAGCTAGCAAAGTAGATGTTAACATTTATACGAGAAAGTAAATAAAAAGGAAAAGTGACCATATCCTTTTAAAACTGTTTATCAACATAGCACTGGTTAATAAGTAGATCAAGAGAGCAATAAAAGTATTAACCTTATCAGAATGGTTACTGTTTGTGAAAGCAGCTCTACCTTAGAGGAACTAGTGATGAAATCCAGGCTTCTCTTTTTGACTGTGGGTATAAATAATCCTATATTTAATGTTGTTAGGGAACAAGTGTTTCTGTATAAAACCTGTAAGTATTGTTATGGTTGCTACATTGTGTCAACTTGAGGAGTCTAGAGGTTTGACTAAGTGACTCAGCAGTTCTGCATCCTGGGGTGAAAAGGACATGCCCTTGCCTTTCTGGGATGTTGTTCATTGTGTCAGTTTGAGAAGTTTGAAGGTTAACTATGTGATTCAGCAGGGAACCAGGGTGTTTACTTTGTATTCATCCTGAGCTTGTGCAAGAGGAGGGCATGGAGGTGTATGAGAGCTACACATCCCCTGGGTAGAGGAAGCCTGCTTACAATATAAGGGAAAGAAAGAGGCTTGCTCTACTCCGCCTCTCCTCCCTTTTGCCCTTGTTGCTTTGCTGTGTACTCCCCCGCCATGAACCGTTGCCCTCTGCCATGTGCCACTCTGCCTTGGAGCCAGTGAAGTATACACTAAAACCTCCACAAACTGCACTATATAAACCTTTATTTTCTTAATTTTGAGTGTCAGGTATTTTGTCTCAGCAACAAGAGGAAAGTAACAAAGACAAGTATAAAATTATGTTAGATTTTACTGAAGTAAAATTTTGTATGTTGGAAATACCTGTATAAATTTATGTTTTGTTTAAATGATAATTTACTAGTTTTGTCCTAAAAAAAAAAGTCAAGAATCAGTGACTTCAAAAGCAATAAGCAGTTCAGATTCTGTGCTCCAACTTGTGGAACTGAGCTAGGAATTTTGAGAGTAATGGCCAGTTCTAGATTTAAAAGAGGAAATACAAATTATGTGCTTAGGATGTTTCATGCCAGAAATTACAAAAGTGATAAAATTAAAAAAAAAAAAAAAACTAATAGCTTGAGACTAAGGGACAGAAGAGGTAACATACAGACCTTCCATCAGCCAACGATGCCAAAACATTTGCACCAAAAAGTTTATGTAAATACATTGAATATGTAAAACCTGGAAGTTTTCATTTAAGAGAAACATCTAAAGAAGGCACCAGGCCTCTAGAATAAAAAGAAAAATTGACAATAGTAAAAAAACTTTAAGCTTTTATGTAGACCTGCCTATGTGCATTATAATTTACAATAAATAAATAAGACTGTTTGTTGCTATGACTCTCCTTTACAGAAGAAATACAGCTAATACATGTGCAAGGGATGATAAAATTAGAAAAATCACCATTTTACAGCCGCTAATGAATTAATTCAATTGGGTAGTGATTCACAGCAGGGTACAAGATTGATGAAAATTTTGGCAGGGAAGAAATTAGGGTTTTAGCACCTGAAAATTATCAGTCTCTGCATCTCTAAAAATGGGACCACCAGTATGTGAAACACATAGCAAGTGCTTTTGATGAATTTGAAGGAGAAAGAAAATAAATTGTGCCTGAATCTAATCAAATCTATTGAGACTACAGGATTTTTTAAAATACAGGAAATATGGAATTTGAAGGCAGAGGAACAAATTAAATCAGTAAAATGGAAGGAAAATTTCCAACCATCTGTAGAACTCCTACCTGTGTTCTGCAATGAGCTATTGACATCTAAATAAATCAGAAGAAGTGGGTTAGGCAAGGAGAGAAAAGTCCCAAGTTTCTCCACAAGTGAATATCATGCAGGGGCTCTCTGGTTTCTGATTTGAACAAAACAACTGTCGCAGGTAATTTCTGGAACATTTCATACCAACGGATTGTGGTTAGTCAGGCATGATGAAGGCTGCATTGCTATGTGAGAAATATTACTCTTCTAGGATCACTGCAGAAAGATAGAAGGGTGAAAAGATGCAGCATCTGAGACTTACTTCAAAAACCTATGGCAAAGGAAAAGAATCGGAAGGGGCCTGAGAAGTGGATGAAGTAGGTGCGGCAGAATTGGACAAATTGGAAATCTGAGCAGAGAGGGCTGGACACCCAGCTAGGAGCTTGCGGAGCTTTTGTGGTTATTTAGAAAAATTTTGCAAAATCAAAGATTGAGAACTTCTTTTGGTTTCATTTTCCTTAATGATCATCACAGAGATGTGTGTAGCTTGGTGTCTCAGAATGAAAGCTGTTAGGCTTGAATCCAACAAACCAGAATTCAAATCTAGACCTGTGGTTCACTCTTTGGCTCAGGGAAAATTATTTACCTTCCTTAGACAGTTTTTATTCACCTCTTGGGTTCATCAATGCAGAAATAGGTTTTCTAAGCTGGTATCTGCATAAGGGGAGCAAATTCTCCTTAGCAATAGTTTCTGGGGAAAAGGGAGGAAGTTGATCAGGGGGAGAATCTTGTCTAAATTGCCCTTCATCTCGGAGGGATGGTTGTCGTCCTTCAGCTATGACGTTTTTATAAAGTGTACCTCCCCACGTAGTGCTACTCCATTCACTGTCAAAAACGAAGTGTGCTGTGGCGTTCTTAGAAAGTGTGGTCATTAAAGAAGTGGGCATGGGCATGGTGAGATATTAGCAAAACTGTGCTGTGTAACTCCTTCAGCATATCAGCACTGGCTGGGGTGAATTGTTGGTGGTTCAGGCACGCCTGGCTCCTGATAGAAAGGGGCGACAGAAGGCTCAGGGAGAATTAAAATTAAGGCAACGTGCATATTATGAGAAAGTTTAGAGGAACTGGCATATGATATTGCTTATAGAGAAATGTAATGATCCTCTTCAAATTTATATATGGTAATTTCAGGCAGCGCTGGCTATACTGGTCAGAGGATAAGAGGAAGTATAAACGGGAGAAAACGATTCACGTTTCTCAGTTACAGCTCTCTGTGTGAAATATATAGGGAATTATTTAACAAAAAGATTCTCTTAAGATGTGGTAGAAAAATGTATATTCCCAAGGGTGAGTGAAGGAAAAAAATATAAATATTTTATCTCTGAATGAACTATCTCAAAAGAATTTTTTTGAGATGCTCTTAGCAAAGAACATGGGAAAAGTGCAGAGTACACGAGGCGACTTTAAGGGATCTTCCTGAGAAGAAAAGGAAAGAGAAAAAACCCAGAAGCCTCTTTAGTAAAAACTGCTCTTTGGGAAATGAGAAACTGCAGCACAAAACACATGATTTATGTTCTCTTTGTTGGGGATTTTGGCTGGATGCTAGCAAAAGTTCAAAAATAAAGCACAGCCCCATTTCTAAAGAAGAGCAGTTTATGAAAAGACTGGAAAAGAAAACAAATATTTAAAAGGAATGCGACCAAGAGCTGTGGGCAGGACAGCAGAGACAGGTCCACCATCATGCAGTACAGAACGGGCACATTCCTCATGAGAGTCGGTGCTCGGGTAAAACACCTCTTCATTCTTTTTATGCACCCTCCCTCCCCTGTCTCCCATCTCTTGGCCCCCTCGCCTTTGCAAATGATCTGTCTCCCCATTTCTTCTTACATTTTCGTTTGCTCTGTTATTTGTTTGTATTTTCAGTTTCTTACGTAAGAGCAATCAGGTGATGTTTAAATTCATGTGTCTGATTTCTTTCACTTAATCATTACAGTCTCAAGCTGCATCCATTTTCCCACAAATGACTGTGCTTTAGCCTTCTTTGTAGCACAGTAGTACTCCCTTGTGCATGAGGAAAAAGTCACAGAAGTCTGCTTAGGGGACAGTGAGCAGCTTTTGCACCTAAGTAATGTATAAGCACGATCAGGCTTTGGGTAGACCATTTGCCTTCTCTGAGACTTTCCCACAGGCTCTTCGGTCTCAGTTCCCTCACTCTGTCACAGTCCCAGGCAACCACTGATCATTCTTCTGGCATTTCTTCCTCCCCTTATAAGTGGAATCCTACTGAATGCAGTGTTATTATGATAGATTTCTTTCATGGATCCTCACACTTAATGTCCATGGAGTTGTTTCACATAGAATTCACTTTGTCCCTGTGTAGTATTTCAGGGAAATAGCTATACCACAGTTTGTTCCTCTCTTTATCGACTATGGGTTATTTGGAGCTTGGGTTATTATAAAATAACACACTGTTGTGGATAAATACTTTCACTTTCGTGGGTGAATACCTAGGGCTAGAGTGAAATAAAGATATGTTAAATGTTTTCCAAAATAGCTACACTGCCTTGGCTTCTCTCCATCCCATCTAGGCTCACTCCAGGGTCCCTGCCCTTGGATTTTAACAGTTCTCTTAGATGGTGCATGAACAAATTGCACTGCGCCCCTGACATCGCACTGATACCAAGTGCAGCTGAGAACCCTTAGGGCATGTGATGGTCACCCTTACACCGTCTCTGAAAGAGCACGTAGTCAAATGTTTTGCCCATTTCAGTCACCTCCTTTCCCTGAAGGCCCTCCTCAAGGTCCAGAGCTCAGCAGCTCCACATTTCTAGTTACCCAGAGAAGGAAGAAAGCTTTGCCCTGGGTGCCTTTGTGCTGCTGCTTGTGCCCCACCAGCTGTGCTACGGGCCAGAGGAAGCCCAGGAGGTGGGAGCCTGCCTGCAGCTCTCCCCACCCCAGTTCCTCAGGGGAATCTCCTGCCAAGATCTCTGGGCTTCACATCAGATGCTGGTACCTTTGGCGTTTGCCCTTCTGTTCTTTGCTCAGGTTTCCTACAGAAGTGAACTTTTCACTAGGGCCTAGGCCAGAGATAGTGAACCTTTAAAGTTTTCAACTTCATAAACAGCCCGCTGTGGCATACATGAAGTGTTTGCTACCACTGGCTTAGGCCAGAATTATATGTGGGAATTTCATGTACTTTATCTATTCATTGGAGTTCAGTCTAAATTATTTTCTAAATTTGTGTAATTTCCATATGCAGCGATACCTTGGTTGTTGAACTCAGTTTGCTCCAAATTTACATTTGAACCCAGAAAAGTTATAGATATGAATACATTTTTCCCATAAGAAACAGTGGAAAACCAAGTAATTGGTTCTGAGGCCCAAAATTTACACTTATAAATTCATTTTTCAAAGAAGAGCAAATTTCACAATGATTTTTTTGCTTTAAATTTATGGTGGTTCTCATGGTTTTCCTCTTAGCTCTCCTGCTGGTATCACTTTCTTTGAAGCCATGATTATGATATTTTATGTAAATAAAGTGAAATAAAAGCCCACCGTGCTGATGTTGGAGCATGTGGACACAAGCACGATGTGCAGCCTGGGTGGAAGCATGACTTACCTGCAATGTCAGCCTCTGTGTCCTGGGCCAGACAGAATGAGTGACTCTCTGGACCATGTATGTTCCAAGTTGGATTTTCTGTTTGACCACTGAGCAAAGTTAGAAACACTGAACACTGAGCAGAGTTCTTTTGAATTTTGCTGCTCCTATAGTGGAAAGTTCAAGCTTGGAGTTGTTCAACTGAGGCAGTGTCACTGTATTTGAAGTAACTTGTTTCTAATTGAATTCCATAGTAGCCTCTGGATAGCTCCACCCCTGGTAGATGTAGGTAAATGTATGGAATGCTGTGCTGGCCAGCGTGTGAAAGACACATGTATTCTGAAGTTCAGATCATCTACAGCTCTTCTTGCATTTTGTCCCCTTAGTTTTGATCACTCTCCATGGCCTCACAGACCAGTGTTGTAGTGTGCCCACAGTCATTGTCATCACTGAGAGGACTCATTTGATGTGAGTTTTTTGAGCCATAGGAGGATGGATCATCCTTTATTTATTTTTACATTGTCTTCATGTATATTTATATTTCCTGAGATGGGCATTTTCAATCCAATCACAGAATTTTGTCCTAATTTCCTCTAAAATTTCCAAGCTGTATGCAATGAAATAATGTTCTCAAGGATGTCAATAGCTGGATTGTTAGTGGAACAATGGTATGCAGTGTTCTGGGGTTGCAAATTCTGGCAATCACTACATTTTACAGACCTTTCTTAGAGATTTACCAAGCATATTAAGAAAGTGCACTTTAAGAAATTTTACAACAGTTGATAGAGCAAGAGAGACTCCATTTTCTTTTTAAATCCATATTAATTGAAGTGTAGTTGACCTCACTCTTCACCCCTTCCTCTTGGTTAGTTATTGACCCACTTTGAGGAGAGCAGACTCATAAAATGGGAACAGAACAAACAGGACAAATTAGGAAGTAGGCTGAAAGTTAAACTGCAATGGTCTTATGGAATCCAGCTGTCCAACAGCTTCTGGGAAAGGTAAACTTTGTGATAACTGTGTGACATTCTTGTAAGATTCCCAAAAATGAACTAATGGTTACTATGGAAACTTAAGAATATACTTAAACTGAAGGTGAGACCCCGATAGTGCAGACATCTTCTCCTGGTTAGAGACTATCCATCAGCTGGCTCAATAAAGCTTTGTGTGTTTCTGCCTTTTCGGTTATCTTGTGAGTAACTTTCATGATGAACTCGTTTGCCAGTGTATCACAGTGAACTATATATTAAACTTTGTTTAAATCCCTAATCGCCAGCTAACTCGAAGGTAAGATTCTTTTACACACAGTACTTCACAGCCTACATTCTAAAAGTGAGTGTGCTCCTTGTCAGTTTCCTGCCACTCAATTTAGAGGCCTAAGCTTCTCATGGTGACGCAGGTTCTATGTGATTTCTTTGCACTCTTGTCCAGAACTCTTTCTGAATCTCACAAAAGATGTGCTGAAGTTATGTGAACTCTTGCATATAGATGTACCCTTTTGCCCTAAAGCTGAAGAATGTCTTTATAGTTCAAAAGCACATTTTACAACAGTATTCCTTACTCTTCAGGGCTTATAAGCTGTTCTGATATTGCAAGGCTCTAAATGCCTGGTATTTTTCTTTTTGGTCCATTTCTTTTGCAAACTGGCCAGCTTTTTCCAAAGCTCATCCTTTTGCGATACTTTGCCAAAGACAACTAATTGGCAACCTTAACCCACAATGAACGTTCTTTTTTCCAAACTTTCCCTCTTTAGCAAAACTTCTTAGGTAATCTAAAGACCTGCTTTGAAATATTTTGTAATAACCTACCATCTTTCTAATATGCAAGTTTTGCTCTCCACATCGCTATTATGTGGGAACAAGTCCATGACAGATATTTTAGCTTTGTGGCACCCCATTTATTATGATTGATACATTGTGTCAACTTGGGGGATCTAGAGGCTTGGCTGAGTGACTCAGCAGGAAGCCAGGGTGCTTACTTTGTACACATCCTAAGCCTATGTAAGAGGCCAACATGGAGATTTATGGGAGTGCTTCCCCTCCTGGGTGGGCGTAGCCTCTTTACAGTGTAAGGGAGGGAAGAGGCTGCTTGTGGCCCTTCTTCCCTTTTGCTCTTGTTGTTTTTGCTGTGTTCTGCTATCATGAACATTTGCCCTCTGCCATGTGCCACTCTGCCTCTGAGCCAGCTAAGTATGGACCATAATCTCCTCAAACTGTAAGCTAAATAAACCTTTCCTTCCTTAATTTCGGACATTGGGTATTTTGTCTCAGCAATGAGAAAAAAGCAACCAAGACACCGTGTTTGGTATCAATTTAAATATTTTTAGGTTTCTTTTTTCTATTTTCTAAATCATAGCCATCAATAAATCTCTGCAGAGTTCTCTCATATGCAGTCAGCATTATAACAAAGTTTGTTCCATAAGATTTTTAAATTCCAGTATACGGAAAGGTATTTGATATCAATACTGCAGTGTTAATTTTATATTATATAAAGTCTGCAATCACCTCTAGTAGGAACTACTTCCTGGAGATACCAGAAGTAGTCCTATAAAATTTTGACAAGACAGAAAAAAGCATTTCATCATTACACAACACCCAGACTAACTTCCAGTGACACACAATTTAGGGTTTTCTTCTTGCTTTTGCCATCACAGTAGTGCCCCAGCTCTAGGTTCACATTTATTTGTCAGCTTATGTTCAGTTATACACCTGTATCTTACTTTTAGATTTTTCGGATCTGCAAAACTATCATTTGTATTTTCTCTCTCCTTGTATTGATTTTTTCTAAGCCAATGTTATGAAATACTGATAAAGTAACATCCATATTTGTTCTTCAGTGTAGTGCTTCCAATTTGGTTATTAAACATGACACTGGCAGAGGCCTTTCTATGAATACTATTTAAAAGAAAAGGATGTGATCTTTTGAACACTTCAAGAGTGGGTTCTGAACGGTTTTGGAAGCTCATTTGCTTCTGCTGGGGTTGATTATCTAATGACTTCACTCCCTGCGTTCTTTCCGCCACACAGCTGCCACCAGCACCGGCACCAGCAGTGCAGCAGTGGGTGAGACAGATGCGGCCGGCTGGTGCTGCTCCTCTGGACAGGAGTGCCGCTCCCCACTTTCGCTGTGCATCACGACGCTCCTGGCCAAGGCCGTGCTCTCACCCTGTCCTCTCCCGTGTCCCCTGTGTGCCTTTATACCACAGAGGGGCTAATGGACCGGAACACTTGGCAATAGCTTTCTCCCTACCTCTTCACCAAGCTCCTCGCTGAGAGGAGAGCTTATTTCCCCTTCTAGTGTCAGCTTCCTCAGTTCTCTCTGTAGAGGCCTTGGAGCTGGACCCTTTCAGTACAGCCCCAGTCTGGGTCACACGCTCACTCTACACTTATTTCCTGGTCTTTCTGCTTCCTGGAGCAGAAGCATTTTCAAAGCTTTTCTTTGACTTTCATGACACTGGCACTCTGGGGGTTAGAGCTTCTCTCTCCCTTTTGATGGAACTCTCCTCAGTACGGGAGTTTCTGAGGATTCCCCCAGATTAGTTCTGATTGTGTATTTCTGGTCAGAATTGCATGCAGGGGATTCAGAGCCCTCTCCTGACACCACATGGGGGGACATGGGAAGGGGTTTACAAAGTCTCCCCACTGTACAGCATGGACACAAGCGCTGCTTCCTTATTTGATACCCTGATGAATGTACACAGCATATATTTTGGGTTTCATTGTTGCTGTTGTCATGGCAGTTACCACATCACCAAGTACCAATTTATGTGATAGTGTCCCCTGGGGTCATAAGCAACCAGGTCTCCTGGCTACGCAGTGCAGCTGTGCTTCTCCATCAGGCTTTCTTTGCTCTGTGCGAAGGCACCAGGTGGGAAGGCATGTTCCTCACCGTGATGGGAGCCCTGCCCCTCTGGGAGTGGAGAGCGCAGTGGGGAGCCACTGCTTCTAGAAACAGGACCTGCAGCTTCTTCCATTAGTGAAGAACCGAAGCAAATCCATGGCCAGAGAAGGAGTAAATGGGATGGGTGAGTCTGAGCGCCAGGAAAACGCTACAGTATCTGCCATACCGATGGTCTTAACCAGGATGAGAAAGGAAAAGCCGTGTATGGAAGTCAGGGCCCGGGGTCTCAGGCTGAACATCCCTTATCTGAAAGTCTGATGTCCAAAGGCTAATATTTTTGAGGCCCGACAAGTGGAAAATCCCACAAGCAGAAAATTCCACATTATGAAACTTTGTTTCACGCACATTATTAAAATGCGTGTAAAATGACCTCCAGGCTATGTGTGCAAGGTGTACGTGATGCTTAAGTGGATTTCTTGGTTAGACGTGGGTCCCATCCCCAAGATATCTCATTACATAGACACAAACATTCCAAAGTCAGAAGTAAACCCTAAATCCAAGCACTTCTCCAAGTTCTGCAGACAGGAGATGTCGACCCATGTCTGGAGTCAGTTTCGGGGAAACAAAGTCCACAGTGATGGCAGTTTTCATGCTTCAGGGAAAGGCAAATTTCAGGTTTGAAAATGCTCTGAACTGAGGGCCCTAGGGAGGAGAGGTAGAAAATCCACTTGAATGGGTAGAAAATGAATCAGGCTCCTCACATCGACCTGTACTGCGCCACCCTGTCTGCCCGCTGTCTGATAGCTGCTGACCCTACACGGGGCTCCGTGGACTCCAGATCTGGGGACAGAGGAGCCATGCTTCAGTCCTGCCCAATCCTCACCCCACCCCACAGCTCTGTGGTTCCAAACACAGGTCTTGGCATGGAACTCCCCATCGATCCAGGAGTCTCTCCATTGCTCTTTCTGGACGCCTCATCCCAACAGGGCTGCTTTTATGTTCCAGCCGCCATGTAGAGCCAGTGGTCCTTCTCAGCATCTGTGATTATTTAAATTATTTATCACTCTATTTTCATATGCTCATTTCCTATAGTAAAATGAAGGGCCCTTTCTCAATGGCCACCACTTATTTCCATCTTGTTGGCTCTTAAGCCCAGCATATGGTAATTAATATTTTTGCATGGATATTTTCTGAGTGGGTTCACCGTAAAGATACCACAGTAAATTTGTTAGGTGGCGTGCGGCCATAAAAAGTGTTCTAAATGATGTTATGATGTCTTTACTCCACAAAGGCTACTTAAGGCATCTCCCAGGTAACTAAACACAAGGCATGTGAGTGGTGTTCCTTAGAGTTCAAGTAACACCGTGTAATAGCTGCAACTGCTGTGTGTACAGTAAGTTTCTCACTCTAAATATTTTATTTTTACTTAAGGAAGAATTTTATCCCAGTATTTTCCTGGCTTGGGAGAACCCTGCGGTAAATGGATCAAGAGAACCACTCTTTCCCTTTTGAGATTCATTTCTTATTTACACTAAGATGGTCATAATCAAGGCTTCTCAGGAGAGGGAAAGGGCCATAGCCAGGTTGCCAAAGGCTGAGTGCTCCACCTTGTGATAACAGAGGTCTCCCCACTACAAAGAGATTCAGGCAGCCCCTCACCTTCTGCCACAACTGTGGTTTTATGAATGAAATGAGGGATTTATTTCATTTTCTGTCATGGGAACCACTGGACTCCTCTGTACAGCAACCTGGACTTTGGGATGTTGGGACATCACTATGGCAGCCACGAACAGACCTCAGACAGCAGCTCCATCCTCAACCCTGACTTATAGCACAGTTGAAGCAAAATGCCAGGCAGGAGAGCCCCGGAAAGCCCTGCTGCAGTGCCCCTCCCAGCTTGGCCATCGCCTTTTCCTTCCGGATTCCACTCTTTCCTCTAACTGCGTGTGCTGAGGAGCTGAGCCTGGGTGTCAGACACAGCTGCTCTTCCGGCCGCCATGCTGTGAGGAGGCAGAGAGGGGACCCCAGAATGACGGGGGCATAGGGCTAGGGGTGACACAGGAAGCAGAAAAGATGACTTCCTAGCTCAGGGACCACAGGTCACAGGGCAAAGGTAAGGTGTGTACTGAGACTTTTAAAATGGACTTTTAAAAATTAGTGGTATTTTGCAAAAGATAAGCTGTTCCTCCAGTTTTCTCATACAAACAGTTACCATGACCTGCACTGCCAAGGAGAGCTGCCTGGCTCAACCACAGGCTCCAGGAAGGCACTTGCTGAGGTGGAACACTGCAGGAGGGGAAGGGAATCCCACCTCCGGCCTCCCTCCTTCCACCAGCACCTCTGGCTGCCTCAGTGGCCATCACTGCAGGGCTGTAACCTGAAGGCTCCCTCAGAAGGCCAAAGGGAAGGGGTCGGCGCTCCTTCCCAGTACAATGCGCTGTCGTCCCTTGCAGTTAACAAACACCCGCGTGTTGCAGAGCGGAGGCCTTACCGAGAGAATATTCAAATCCTGATACCCCCACACCGAGTGCGAAGCTTCCCAACAGGCCTTACACAAATCTACCCCCTGCCTGCATGCCATGCTTCTCTGTGTTCCTCCCGGGGACACAGGGCGAGGGTCCCACTTTTCTGTTTGGCCTCACATTTGCAAGGAATTAAAATACATGTGTGCACAAGTTGCAGTGTTCCATAGATACCCGTGCTCACAGTAGTACAATTCGTAGTTGTTCAATTTGGAAGCAGCCTGCATGTCCATCACCAGATGAATGGATAAAGAGGATGTGGTATTTACATATGGTGGAGCACTACTCTGCCACAAAGAAGGATAAACTTGAGTCATTTATAGGAAAATAAATGAGACCATGATTTGAGTGACATAAATCCCACACACACCCGAGCATAAATGGTTTCTCCTATATGAGAAACCCAAAATATAAAGAGCAAAGTAAGAGCTAGACAAGGGGAAGCAGGGAGACAGAGCTTTTGCAAATAGGCAGGGACTGAGAGGTGGGGGAGGGGAAGGGACCCGAGAGAAGGGGAGGGGAAGGGATGAAAAAAACTGCAGATGTGTTTTGTCCAAGACCAACTTACCAAAATGAATGTGTAATCATTATTCATTGCAAGCATGTACTAATCAACACACACACACACACACACACACACCATATGACATTTTCAAGAGCACATCTGACAGCTGGACAAGAACTTTCTCTTCACAAGAGATCAATACTTCTCCATGGATCACTGTAGCAGACCCCGCCGGAGTGCTGCGGTTCCAGAGTGGGAATCTCCCAGCAGCTCCACCCTGGGCAACAGGCCTCTCTAAACTTGTTGGTTGTCAGTAATACCTTTCACATACACACGAATGCTTTGTTCAGATGATCATTTCTCAGACCAGAAGAATGGATTCACATTATTCAGCAGGAAGTTTTGGAGGAACCAGTAAGTAAAAGTAAGTAAAACCAGTAAGTAAAAGTAACCAACTTTTCCTCTGAAAGGAAAAGTTGAAAAATTAGAGTGAAACCTCTTTCTTAGAAAATGCCTTGTGTTTTCAAATACCAGAAGCAGGAGAAATACATAATTTGTACTTTCGGTTTCATTAATCTCACATGGAGTTGTTCCAACTAATTTTGAGGCAATGCACAACCCATATCCAAAGCATTTGAAGGTTCAGGCCCTTTCCAGTAAATCAGACGTATTTGGGAGAGTTTTGGCAACTCCTTTCCTGCAGATTTTGAGTGGTTAAGAAGTACTGGAAATCACTCCCTTTTGCAGCCTGTATGGTGACACGGTGCCCTTCTAAGGAATGAGCCGCCTAGATTGGCCTCTGGCTGCGCAGAATCCAAGGATTCTCACCTCCCTTCGGTTAGACAGTTTGCAACTCCCCTGCCGCTCTCCCCACCCACAGCGCCTCCCAGGAAACTTTTGCAGACCTCCGCTACACAAGCGGAGAGCAGGAGACAGGCTGTCTGGACGTGGAAGTCATGACACACCTGTTTGGGGAAAATGTTTGCACTTCGTCCTCTCAGATCCTGATGACATATTACCATTTTCGCTGTGCTAATCAAAAAAGTTACACTCACACATTTCCACACCTAGATTTAAATATTATTAATGCGAAATCTTTGAGCTGACAAGATAAATCGGCTGGGAAGAGCATGACAGGAGCAGGGATGGGACAGATCTGTCGTAACTGCCCCGCCTCCTCCCCGCCCGTGAGGACCAGCCCAGACAAAGGAATTAAAAAGTAATTTGAGAAAAGGAGAGAAGGGAAGGAAATAAAAACAGACAAGATTTAAAAAAGGGTAAGAAGGGCAATTCCAAGCTCATTCAAAGGGCAAATGTATGGCCACAGCACAGTGTTTCAGAAACTGGTGTGTGTGACAGTCACCCCGGAGCCTTCCAAACACCGACACCCCGCCCCTGGGACCCACGATTAGCATCTTTGGAAGTGCACATCATGCTGGCCATTCTAGCTCACCCTTCCCCGAGGCAAGCCTGACAAAGACCATCTAGAGACCAGGGACAGAGCACTCACCTGTGATTAAGATCCTTTAGTGTGTGCACATGAACGTGTGGAGGCATGCACGCTCATAGGCACACACGTGAGATATTTTAATGCCACAATCTCCGCTTTCAAATTAGCCAACTGTGTTCCTCTTTTCTGCCTTATGATTTGTTTTGGTTACACTCTTCTGGATTTTACTATATTTAACACTTAATTATACATTTTATATCTTTGAGGTTTCCATTTTTGGGAAATCATTGATGATTATTAACCTATTAATGAAATGAGAAAGCAAAAATTGACCTCTGTCAAGAGATATAATTCTACCTAAGTATTGTTTTATTATAACCTGGGGCCATGGCTACAGAGGAAGAAAGTTCAGGTCAACCTCAAACAAGCAACAATAGCTAGATAATGATTGATAGATGACTAGCTGGAACAAAGCAAAATGCCTGTGCACATATTACTCTTTTTTACCTAAATTATTCTTCTGAATTATTTTCTCTGATGCTTAAAAACCACTTATCACTGCAGTTTTGATGACTTAAAAGCTTGAATTAAAGCCATAGTGTTTAGATTGAGTTCTCTGATAATAGTAAAGCTGACAAGCACTAAAAAATTTTGAGAAAAACCAAGCAAGAAAAATGCTGCTCCCAGAACTCTCTCCCAATAAGTAACTTATAAGAAGCACTTGTAAGTTTCTAGGTCCCCTGCCTTTGGGGAATTTCCTCACTGAATACCAGAGCTGCAGTCCAAAATGTGGGCTCTTTGGGATGCTGCCGGTGGGCATGCTGTACGAAGAACCCACTGTCTTCGCTAATAACCAGACCTCTCCTGACTATAAAGAAAAGGGCCTGATGCAAAGCACTGCACGTTCCCTGCCCCCGTGATAGCTGGGTAGAGTCTCCAGCTCATCACAGGGGTGTCCAGGGTGGGAGAGCTCAGGGTCACACACACCAAGGGCTCCGTAGCATACGATGGTATAAAATTTAACACTGCATTGTTCTGGCTTGTGAACATTAACTCTTGGGGAGCTCAGAGCTGACATAAAGAGCCTGGCTGAACGCTTAATTGCCCAGTTAAATGTTTCTTATGTAGTCTACTTGTTCTTCCAGTATGAACTTCCTTTTTTTCCTTGGTAATTCTAGAATGTGTGTGACTCTTATGGAGGTAATACCTAGAGACGGAAAAGAAGTCAAGAGGCTGGAGTGCTCTTAGCGTCTGCACGCATGTGGAATGGAAGCCTGTTAGCATCCCTTTCCACTTGTTCAGACTCCAAGGAGCATGCGTCCAGCCCTTAGCTGCCTATGAAACCCAAGATGTGGTCACCAAAGGAATCTTTTTTTTTCACCAAAGGAATTTTATACTGCTTTTCCCTACCCTTACCTGAACACTCTTCCTGTAAAATTATTCATTTAATAATTACAGGCAAAATAATGCTCTCTTTACAAGATGGGATATCTGACTGTGATGATGAGTCATGTCTTAAATCCCAAGTCCAGTGTATATACAAGACCCTCACATTGTGCAGCCAGATGCATTATGTGGGAGTGGCCCAGCTGCACACTACGGCGTTTCCCTTCATCCCAGGTCACTCGGAGTCTTGGCAAACGAAAGAGTGATTGTCTGTAGTGGACAAATGGGAATTTGAGCACATGCATTTCAAACCTGCAGGATTTAAAATGCAATCAATATCTTTCCATGATTTCAAGGTCAACAACATGCATAAATTTACATACCTGCTCTGCCATTTTTCTGTAAAAAGAGGAATGATTATATACTAGTTAACTAAAATTGTTTAAAACTAAAATTGTATGGGAAATGTACCCAAATGTCACTTGAGTTTGGGAAAACAGAAGTGACTTCTATTTTCTGCTTTATTATGTTTTCTTGGTACTTGAAAATGAGTATATCATTTTGTAACAAAACTACCCACTAAATAATGAAATAAATGTTCCATATCTCAGAACTTGACCACATCTCACATGTTACTCTTCAGCACAAATATGAAAGGAGAATTACCTTTCTCATAAGAAAACTGAAAACTGAAAATCATTTAATTTCATTGACATTTTGAGTATTTATAATTTACTGAACTGTCACAAAGAGTAATACTAGTAAAACTTGAAAAGTTTGGTGAAATCATTTCCCATTTTTTATCCTAGCTAGAGAGTGCTGCCCTTAAATTGTTCATAGATTTAACATTAAAATTTATATATTTTATATAAAAACAGTTTATTCCAAAATTCAATTTTTTGAGTGAAGAATGAGTCAATACATATCCACAATTAGTTAACATGTAAGATATTTGTAAGATGAGAAAGAGAAGAATGATCAACATTGATAACTATTTTCTTTCTCTTTAACTCTTGAAAGTCAGAATATCCTGGTACACTCATCAAAATTTACTAGCGAGAACTTAGATGTGAAAAATGCCTTATTTTACAAATAAGAAACTGATTTTAAGAAAACTAAATGTCAAACTCAAGGTCACTGAGGTGGCTCACAGAAGAGTTGAAACATGAACTCAAATTCCTGTACCATACCTACGTGCTTTCTACAGTCACCATACTGATTCTCCTGTTTTTAATAGGGATTAACTATAAATTTTGTCAATATTGTACTACAAAATATATCTACAAAAATGTGCAAAGACTTCTACAGTGCAAACCTATACACCCACTGGCTAGACGCTCCATGAAATTTTCCTGTATCTCATAATAACGTTTGATGGGAAGTCTAGCTTGTCTGATGCAGTGTGGCCACTTAAGCACTCTTGTGGGTGTGACTTGAATAAGTACAATGCATTCTTCCAGTTGATTTCAGACGATTTGTTTTGTATAGTTAAAGATGTCAGTTTGAAGGGAATATACTTGGTTTTTGCTTTTTAAATATATATGGATAAAGTTTGCTTTTTAATTAGAAAACTTACGCCATTTGCATTTAATATAAATATTCACATGGTTGGATCTACTGTCTTGCTTTCCTCTGTGTGTGTCCCATTTGCTTTTGTACCTCTTTTTCCCCTTTCTTATTTGTTAATAATAGATGTTTTTTATTCTTATTTTAACTTTTATTTCTTTCTTTGCTATGGCTATTTGTCTCTTTTTTTTAAAAGTGTTATTAGGGACTACAATATGGAACCTTAAATGACTACAGTCTGCTAAAAGTTAATATTAAATAATTTCACATAAAATGAAAAATGTGCACCTGCTTAGGTTTTGTTAACTTGTCTATCCTGCAATCTATTTTGCCCTATTGTTGTAGCTCATATATGTGTTATAATATCCATATATATTATAATACTCTTATTTAAATTTTTGCTTCCAATAGTCACGTGTAATCTAAAGAAATTTGGAGAAAAAGTTTAGATATGTCCACATGTTGATATTTCCCCTCTATGAATCACAGATTTCACCTTTCATTACATATTTCAGGCTGGAGAGCTTTCTTTAGGATTTCTGTTGATAAAAAAAATACTTTAGATTTCATCTGCATGTTTCTTCAACTCATGTGTTCTGGAAGGCTATTTTCACTATGTATAAAAGTTCAGGTTGATTGAGGGGTTTTCCCATTAGCAATTTAAGATATCTTTTCACATTCTTCTGTCCTCCATTGTTTCCGGTGAGAAATTAGTCCTTATCCATAGTTGTTCATATTGGTAATACAGTGTTTTATCCTGACTGCTTTCAATATATACACTTGTTACTTTTGTCTTTATTTGTGTTGTATCTTAGTAAGTTTCTTCAATTTCTAAAGTTATATCTTTCAACACATTTGAGTAATTTTTGGAAATTAGTTATCTGAACATATGTTCTGCCCTTTTTCATCTTTTCATTGTGTAACTTAAATTGCACTTGCATTAGACATTTTGACACTTTATCCCAAGTTTTAAGGCACTATGTTTTTCCTTCTTTTCCTTCTGATTGGTTGTTTCTACTGCATTTATCCTCTGGTTCCGTGACTCTACTACCTGCCATCTTGAACATTCTTTTAATCGCATTCAGTGAAATTTTGAAAGATCAGATATGGTGTTTCACGGTTCCATAAATTCTGTCTGACACTTTTTTGTATTTTCCATTTGTTCATAAGATTCTTTTTCTATTTCTTAGATTGATTACATTTTTGATAACTATAATGTCTAAGTTTAAAATCCTCTGATGTATTTAATGTCAGTCTTATCCCATACCTGACCTTCCTTGATAGCTGCTTCCTTTTCACTATGACTCGTGCATTCCTATTTTATTTGTAGGTTGAGTCATTTTTTAATGATACCAGACAATTGTGGATGTTGTGGCAGAGAGATTCTGGATTCTGCTATAGTCTTCCAGATAAATTTGATTGCTCTGCAGAGCGGGCAGTGAACTTGAATGAACCTGAAATTTAATCTACGACAGGAAGAAGCTGAAGGTTTCCTCAGACTTAGCTTTATGTACCTGTGAATCTTGAGGGCCAGCAAGAGGTTTGGGGACAATTTACACACCGAATTGGGGGAGTGCTCTGCTTTCAATATTCCTCTCTCAATTTTCCACTGTTGTGATTACTACAAAGTTCACCTATGGGCATTTCAAATCAGCAACACTGACTGCATGGGCACCGTCTAGAGGACCTAAGACAAGCCCGAGGCTGGAGAGTCCTATACCATGCAGGAATCTCCTTTGGGAGGCTCCCTTCACCCCAGCCTGGTGCTACCTTCGGTTTCTGTCTAGTTTTGTCCACTCTGTCTATAGGTTTTGTCATGGAAGTATTTGTTTGATAGGGCTTATTAACTAGGGCACAAAGAAGAACCAAGGTAAAATTAACTTTGCCCTCTACATGTCTAGCACATATTTGGATTCTGGTGAGAGTTGAGGCATACTGTGCTGTCAGGGAAAGCATACTCTTCGACCCCCATACTAGCCTTTCACAAACCAGTTGTGTGATGTTTTTGTTTCTCATTTACAAAATGGAAAGCGTGACACTAGTTATTTACAAAATGAGAAAGATGGCCACTAATACTACTCTTACAGGCTTGTTTCTGAGCACAAAACAAGATTATATGCTGAGTGAGCTGAATAGTAGCTGATACATAACAGTAATGGGATACTGTGCAGTAACTGGCATATAACATATACGTTTGAATTTTAGCCATTAACTATTGTTAATATATTTAATTATTGTCTTCTTTTTAAAATGTAGATTATATAATCATCACTTCTAGAACTCAGGCTGCTGAGATTCACCAAGATTTTCACTGGCTAACTTTAACTCAAATCTTGTACCATGGCCAAATTACAATCTTTCCTTGAAGGATTAAAGAGAAAAGGGAAACATACATGTGCTTAGGGACACCTGCCTCAGAGAAATGACTGAAATTTGGCTAACTGGAAATAAATTACTAAAATTTTGTGAAGTTCTCTGCCTCTGGCCACTTATTTCTTGCGGCTGACTCAGCTGTCCATGTGCTGTCTAGTTGACTAGGCAGAAAACGTGGCATGGAGCAGATCCGTATTTATTTAGGAGAAGGAGCCATGTAGCCTGTGATCAAAGCAGTGGGCTTGTTTCCCTGCATCTGGCTGTACGACGTTCTGCCCTCCCACTTCCCTCCCCAAAGCAGTGTTATAGCTACTGGGAAACTATTAAACATCACTTTAAAATAAATCTATAGTTGGGGCGATTACTTTTTTCAACTCAAAAAATAAACTGAAAATCAATCAGCGAGTGAAGCCTCTCTTTCTTTGGACCACCTCGAAGTGCACTTTTGCAGACATGTTAATAGAAAATACTAACTGTGGAGCAGAAAGTAAGGCTGTCTGCATTTCTTCACTGTCTGCAGCTGCCTCTTGCTGTGGATCCAGAGCTTTTAAAATTTAGAGATATTATGGAAATTATAGAACTTGGGAAGGGATGCCTCAGGAAAAGAAAAAGTTACAAACTTCACAAGAATCATGAATCACAGGCTCAATTTATTCAGAGTAGAAACTTCCGTGCCGCCCAGACGTGCGTTCCACGGGGCTCGCTCAGCAGAGCCGGTGCAGCCCGAAACCCACACCACGAGGACGCTGCTTCACCACCTCAGAGCTTCTCTCACTGCATTCTTCCAATTCATATTTTCTCCCTTTGGCAAATGGGCTTTTTCAAATGTCAGTAAAAAAGTTTTTACATGTTGTCACCTCACAAATATAAATTAATAATAATGATGAGGTTTTATTTCAAAGCAGATATTTACAGCGAGGCATTAAAAGCAATTGAACCGAAAGCCGCAGGATGTAGCACGAAACAACGCTTAGAAAAATATTATGAAAGCCACTAGCGCCTCTGGCTATAATATTTTATTCAATACCATAAGTTTGAAAGTGCATTTTCCCCCAGTGAGAACCGGAAAGTGCTGCTGAACCAGTTTTCTTCATTTTACGGCTTCTCCTTTCTCTGCACAAGGATTGATGAACAAAACCTTCCTTTATTTGTAATTGAATATTTATACCCAATATTTATTATCTTTTTCTCTCAAATAACTGTAGCTAAACTCCTCTTGAACTAAATTAAAAAGCAGGATGCAAATCATCTGTATATTGTGGATGCAATTATGTAAAAATATGACTGTGTGTGCAGAAAGAACCAGAAGGGAAGCTGCAGAAATTACTGTAATTACACGAGTGTGGAGGGAATTACAGAAGTTCACACACACGTGCACACGCGTACACGCTACTTAAATTTTATGTAACATTCCGTTATTGTTTTCATAATAGAATTTTTAAATTTCTCATCAAAGTTTCCCCACTGTCAAGTTGAAATCAAATTCTATAATTTGGTTTTATTTTTTCATAGAAGTAAAAAGTGTGCTTTTTTTCATATTTTAAAGTAAAAATAATTTTAAAAACTAAGTCGACTTCTTTGGGACATCTCCCCACCAGCTCGCAACTTGTCTTTTTGGGTATACTCAGCGTGTCCCTGGTCTCTGGTGGCCGGGGGTGTTGGAACCTCTGACACATGCAGGCCGTGGGCAGGCGGCACCCGGGACCGGTGCCCTGTGCCCTCCGCCCTCAGTGCCCTCTGGCGCCTTCCCGCTCTTCCCACCCCTGCCAAGGTTCCTGTGACCGCGCGGCCACATCTTCGCATCCCTTCCCGCATTGGACAAACCGCACAAGACGGCGCCTTACCCACAAGGACCTCTGCTTCCCCAGGGGGGTGCACTGTCTCCTTCTGGGTGTCTTTCAGGGACCTTTCGAGGTTGTTGCCGCCTGCTTCCTCGTGCACCTTCGCTGCACAGTGCCTGCCTCTCTGGGTCCCTGCTCCTCTCCCTCCAGGGGCGACAGCGCTTCCATACCCTCCCTCCCATTCCTTCGCTTGTCCCATTTTTAAATTTTCTTTTCCTCAAAGTCCTCCGACTTTCGTTCTCAGTCCCTTTGCTTCCTCGCACATTTTTGGATGATGCTTTCACGGCTCGTGTTTACACGTGTGCATTCGCATTGTGGAAACATGGGCATGCATGCAGAGGTACACATGCATGTGCACGTCCGCATAATATGCATAGTGCATGCTAGGTCGCGCACTAATACATACAAACTCAGTTTTAATTTCACCTATTCCACCTAGAAACCATGAGAGCTAAGAATTCTTACCATCATTTTATATTTTAAGCCAAAAACATCTGGGCCTGCAAGATTCACGACACCTTCCATAGATGTGGATGGCGCACCCTACCGCAGTGCTGGCTGCAGCTTCTCCTTGGTAACTGCCGTACTGTGCCCTGGCTAGTGTCGCCCACCAACTCGCAGGCCCACATGGCCTCTCTACAAACTCCTGTCCCAGCGAAGACCCCAGCCCTTTCCAAGGACAAACCCAAAGAACTTGAACACAGTGCTGAAAGAGACTGATGTGTTTTGCCTAAAGCAGTCCCTCCCCAGATCTCTCCACCTCTTTGCAGTCACTGCCTTTCCTGTTCCAAAGCCATATGTCACCTTTGCCTGTCCCTTCCCCTGTCACCCGCATCCATGATGTCACCAGACTGTGTAAGAAGGAACACACATGGACACGGGCAAACTCACATGCCGCCAAGACCAGCAAGGGAAGAGGAAGACCAAGCTCGAAGACACTGTACATAAAAACAGGTCAAAGGTCTTCTGTGTGTAGGCGAAATGAAGCCATCCACTGAAAGAGAAAAGAAAACCTTCCTGACTGTAAGAGAAATGAAAACCAATGTCTGCATGTGCTCATATGTGTGAGTGTGTGGTGGGTAAAAGTGTCAGAAAAATAATCTTAAAAACATACACAGCACACAAATAAATACATAAATAAGAAAAGCACTCAGAGGGAGAGTGTGCAAAAACACACCAGCCACAAATGCACACAAGTCCAGAAGGATTCATTCCAGGCAGCGATGAGAGAAGAAAGCACCGAACAAAACACGCAGCAAACCCCGTAGTAAGCACTGTGGCCGGGTGAACGTGACAAACCTCCACTGCCCTTCTCACGCCCGCCCCTGGAAGGCGCAGGCTTCATGAGGTCGCTGAGCTTCGGTTTGCCGCGCCTTGTCTTCAGCATCGCCTTGCACCATCCACAGATTCGGTTCCTGAGCCCCACAGCACCCTGCAGCCTGGGCTGCTTACTCACCTTCTCTGAGCCTGGGTTTCTTCCCAGATAAGCTGTGGCTGACACTTGGACCCCAACAAAAGGAGCTTATACAGGTTCACAGCATTACGCCTCTGCCAGGTGGGTCCCCACACGTCCGGACTCCTGTCATCCTGGGAACCTTAAGGCAGCTGGATCTCAAGTCTGTGCCCAACATGGGCAAATTAGAGAGATCCATTCTTAAAATAAAAACATAAAATAAAATAAAAGGAGTCTGATGATGTAGTTTACTACAAAGACCGTGGGTTCAATTCTCAGTACCCCCCAAAATGCTAGTTAATAGATTAATTTGGAAAGCATTGAGATTGATATTATAATAGGTCACGGATGTCTGTTGTCAAATAAACATCTCTCTTTGGGTAATTAAACACCTTCTGTGGCTACTTCCTAGCTACCAATCAATATGAAATTTAAGTCCTTGAGGACTTCAAAGATAATCTTTTTTCAACTCTGGCCTAGAACTTTCCTCCTCACTCTCGGGCTACTGAATCAAGCCAGTGACACGGCCACCTGCTGTGCTGGCCTTCAGCCTCCAGGCCACCCATTGCTGCTAGGCACACATTCTAGACCCTCACTCAGGAGACACTTCTATCTAAAAGCCACTTTGTCACCCCACTGTCAGCCAGGGTCCAGGCCTCCCGCAGAAGCATCTTGCTCTTGGTTAGCACCCTAGGGACTGAAAGACTAGGTGGGGAGAACGCACATTTGGTCACATTTCTGTGCAGAGAAATTCTCTTCCCTTTGTCAATTGGCTGTGCCTCCTACATATTTTTAAATTAAAAGGTGTTCAGAAACGTAATTTGGATTTCTGAGAGAAACAATTCTTGCATTTGCTAAAACAGAAAATGCCCATTTTTATGCCATGGAAGTTTCTAAGCACAAAACAGCTCAGCTTAGTCTTAAGCAGCCACATGTCACTTGTTATCAAGGAAAATTTGTTACCGTATGCCTCTGATTTCCCTTTTTTTTTTCATGTCACAGGCCCACAAGATTATCTCTCTGCTCGAAATGATGGCATAGTCAAAGAATAGAAGCGAGAAGTCTGAAAAATTTTGTTGGGTGCCTGTTCTACCCTGTGGCTCTCAACTTGAGTGTTTGTTGAACCTGTATTAAATAAGGCTCCCAGCCCACAGTAGGAATCCAATAAAATATAGATAACAATAATTGTAATAATCTTGGTAGGCTCTGTTACATCACACTTCTTTTCATAGATTTTATCAGAGTTTTTGTATCCCCAAAGGCATAGTTTATCTTCTCTACATTAACAGTAAAGTTACAGGGCAAAAGCTGTCCTTACTTTAACTGCAGATTATTTTTACTTTTTTCTCCTTTAAATAAATAAAATCTTCTATAAAAGTGAATCACATTTGGGGAGTTACCACTCTGTCTACTCGTCTTCCTAATATTTTACAATATCATGTAGAACAAATGTATCTCTTTTTGTGCTAACGGTATTCTGCCCTGAAAATATTCTAAATGTTCAGTAGGGTAGGTCACTGATAAGGAAGCGCATCTGCTAACCTTGGCAGCTCCCAAAGCGAAGTATGTTTTGTTGCCAGTGGCTGATGCCTGGTAGCACCTTAGAGGTAATTACCGGGGGACAACTCCTGAAATGCCTTCTTCTCTCCCTTCATGTGCCTCGTTCCACTCCCCGCCCTTTCTCCCTGTTCTCTGCCTCCCTCTGATTTTCATCAAAGTGGTGGCCTTGATCGATCGCCTGGATCTCTTACTAGGACTCTCTGCCTCTAGTTTGTGTTATTTTTACAACAGTTATAAACTAGTAAAACATTTCTATGTCAACCAAGAGCAGTTTAAATTATTCTGTAGGAAGCAACCCCGTCCTAATTTCCACCATGGATATGTCTGCTGAGAGACTTCAGTTTCTCTAATAACTGCATCTGATGCTTCTGGTTTTCTCATTTCATTTACACTTTGTACAGACAGAGGCATACAACTGGGAGTCTTAGGACCTTGTTCTCAGCAGGACACAGTCAGATTTTAGCTCTGTCTGCTTCTTGCTTTACCCCTTTAGCTTAACCTGATTGCATGTGGGTAGCATGAAGTTCACCTAAAAAACAGAGATGAAAGTCATCACCTCAAAGGTTGCAAGAGACCAGTGTTAACGACCACATCACTCCACTCAGGACCAGATCCATCTGGGGACCTTGACCACCTTGATCTCCTCAGCTCCACACTACTCCAGGCAAAGCAGGGCTGAAGCAAATACCGGTCATCTTGCCTGGAGAACAAATAACCTTTAACAATTTTGTTTCCATGGGAAAACATATTTTGAGCCCTAAACAACTAATTTACATGCATCCATTGGGAATACCATTAAAATATCAGATGGGCACATATAGATGAACCTGATCCATGGGTTGTATGTAAATAGTATACACAATACAAAATAAATGGCTGATTTTTCTTATTATTTTCCTTAATTTTCAGAATAATTTCAGTTTTTCAAGCAGCTATTGAAGTAAAGTTGGTTATTGCAGAAAAAAGATCAATTTTTCACTGAGTTTTCCCTAAGGGAACCAGGAGAGCTGCTCTTGTAAACATTTACTAATGGGCCTCTGGACTTGGGAGTGTGAAGATACATTACATTATTCAGGATGTACTCTTTGGTGGAAGGGAAATAGTGAGGTGTTGATTTTTCTTACCCAAAGGACTGAGAAGACATTTCCTGGTAGTGGAAGTTACCTTGTCCAAATGACTTTTCACAGATATTTTTATTACACTATAAAACCTGATGTTTACATTCATGGGTGTAAGAAACCACAGATGGGTATGCTTGTTATGCTCATCCGTTGGTGAGGAAGTGAGTTATCAGGCTGAAAAAGGCAGAACAAAAGATACACTTTGTCACAAGCAAAGAAACTGCAAGTGAGAAAATATGGAAAGTGCTTAGTAAACTACAAAGCAGTGTAATCATTGCCCTACTCATATTCTTGAGTCTGACAACATATTTATTGAATACTTTTATGGTTTAGATCTAAAAGGACTCTCAAAAGTCTCAGATGTTCACAGGTGGGACATTTGGAAGGTACCTGGATCATGGGGGCACTGTACTCCCTGGAGGATTAATCCACTAATGAGGTATGATTCGGAGGTGGGGCCTGGAGGAAGGAGGGAGCTCACAGGGATGTCATCTGGAAGGGTGTATTCTTGTCCATGACTCCTCTTATTTCTTTGCCTTCTGGTTTTCACAAGGTGAGCAGCTATCTCTCACCAGGTCCTTCTGTCATGTTTCTGCCTCAGACCCAGCCAACCATGGACTGCACCCGCTGGAACTGTGAGCCAAAGAAAACTCTCCTCCTTTAAACTACCAGGGCCAGAAATTCACCCCAGTGACACAGAACTGACAAAGTCTGTGACAGACTGCACAGGGCACCCAGAATTCCTATGAGAACAGCAGACAAGTTCCTGCCATCATGGCACCTGAAGGCTCATGGGACAGACATGTAAATAAGCATGGAGGAAGGATACAATAGTTAAATTCTATACAGGGAAAGCATTTGTTCTGCTACCATAAAATGTAGCAAGCAGACAAAAAAATCATAAATTGTTGGGGGTAGGTGTGTTAAGTAGCTGAATGTCAGCTGTGATGGTTTGGACCTCAAATGTCTCTCATAGGCTTATACATTCAAGGCTTTGTCTCCAAGTTGGTGCTATTTAAGAGATAGGGCTGAGTGGAACTTCTTAGTCATTGGAGGCAACTGCACAGTGGATTGTGAGACCCCAAGCCCTTCATCTCCCTCTCTCCATGAAGTGAGCATCTTGCTTCTTCTTCAGACACTCTTGCCGTCATATTCAGTCTGGCCAAGAGCAACATTGACAGTGATCATAGGCTGACATATATGAGGCTGTAGAAACATTTTCTCTTTGAAATTGATTGATGTCAGGAATTTGATGCAGTAATGGAAAACTGACTAACATATCCATACATGAGAGACTCCAAAAGTCTTGCATCAAAATATGGAAATAGAAACTCTTTTTTCAGAATCCACAGAATCCAGCTGTCTATATTTCCACTCTGTCTCAGTCAGGTAAGCACTACTTACAGCATGGTGTTTGAACATCACCTGGAAACATTCATCAGATCCTCACCACAGAGCTGCCCTTCTTAGTCCTGCAGAAAATGAGCATTCTTAACAGAGCTACTAATTCTTCAGGGTGGTTCAAATTTTCACTGAATAAAATCCCTAAATTAGGATATAATGAGTGGAATTTCGTAGGAGAATTACTAATTAGAACAAGATATAGTAATGTCCCCTGTTGGTGGATACTGACCAGCCCTCAGTGAAATACTCTTAAAAAGGTGAAAGATTTGTATGATCTGAAGAGAAATCAGAGTATGAAATACTGTTTATGGGTGAATAAATCTAACTCAATGTAAAACAACTGGATTCAAATTCATATGACTGAAATTCTTCTCTACAAAATAAAAAGAAAAATATATTCATAAAATATATGTGTACATAATCTCATTTTGTGGCTACTTAGCATTGTTACACATCTATTGGTCAGTTTTCTGGTTGCTGGGACAAAAGATCTGGCACCTGTGACTTAAAGAAGGAAATGGCTGGTTTAGCTCAATGTTGAAAGGCTTCAGTCCATGGTCAGCTGATTCTAAGACAGGGATGAACATTATGGCAGAAGGGCATGGTGGAGCAAACCTTCTGACTTCAGGACATCTAGGAAACAAAGCACAGAAACAGAACACTAGTGGGAGTTACACCTTCCAAAGGAAACCAGCGGCCACTAGCTCTAACTGGGCCCCAACTGCCAGCAGCTCATTCAGCTATGCACTGTGGGGGATTAATCCACAGAAAAGCCCACGTCTCCCATCACCTCTGCTGGAGTGCCTTACTCCAGACCAGCTGACATTTGATACTGACTGACAGAAGTATAAAATATTTGCCTGGACACAGCAAAAGTTTCTTGAATAAAATTAACAATTAAACTCAGAAATTGGAAAAAAATTAAACCTCTGACATGCTATGCAGTGATTTTAAAACTGAGCTCTCTCCAGCCTGATGTTTTCACTCTCTTCACATCCCTTCTCTTTCAAATCCATGGCTGCAGCAGCTCATCTAAATTATTCCTTGTGAGAAGAGTCCTGTTCTTCTCCTGCACAATAAGAGCCCTGCACAACCAGGACACAGATCTGTGAAACCAGTAATCTCCCCGCATAAGCCAATGCTTGGTTTCACCCAAATGATTAAAGTTATTCTGTGTTTTCATTAATGGGAGCAGTTGGATTCCGCTTTAATGTGTCCTACTCCCATGTCTGGTTTTTGGTGGGAGGATCCATTATAAAACTCTAAATTTTGGTAAAATTAATCAGCATGACTCACAGTGGCCTCGAGTGGCAATTATTCTAATTATATTGCTTTGGAGAAAGTTTGTACTGCTTGGCTGGGCCTAAACCTATAGTTGAATAAATGATTCTTAAAATAGTTAATTATAGAGGCAGAGGCTAATATCGTGGTAGTCAGTTATCAGAACTGTCCAAATTATAGACAAGAAACAATTTAGGGCTAGATATAGTGCTGCTCAGTAGAGTGATAGAAATGATTGTTCCTAAGAATATTTAATCTCTAGAATATTGTTTTGTATTTAACAAGATCTATGCCCACTCTCAGGGACCCTACATGTAAGAGCAATGAAGTGAACTAATCCATATGTTGCACATTCATTAAAACCAGGCAATATCATGCAATTATGAACTAAATTGGTACATCTGGAAAAAGGAATGCTGGGATTTGCAGGTTTTTGTGATTTTCTCTTATCATAAAATAATGGAAATTGTAGTTCTGATTTTTATTTGATTAGAAGAATTATTTCATCATCCTAATTGGAAAGGTATGGAATACTTTTGAAATATGGTCCTATGGGTCAGCTTTGTTAGTGGTGTGTGCTAATTTGGCATTGTTAACAGTTTGCATTTTCCCCAGTGTACATATTTTTAGTTAGTCAGAAAATATGTAGTTGAGCAGTATTTTTTTAAATTTCTGTCTTTTTTTTTCTGGAGAGATTTTTACTGAAAATGTATTGAGAATTTTTATTGCTTTTATGTCTGCATTTTCTCAAGTAACCCAGTTTTAAGTGTTATCTGGATAAAGACATTTTAGAATCGCTCTGGAATTGTTCAGTTTGGAAAACAACCTGTAGACATGATTTGCGGGAGGCAAGATTCCGTCACAGATTAAAAGTCTACACCAAGACAAGAGAAAAAAATTATAGTTTCTTCAAATCATAAAAGAAAGACATTTTTAATCTTTTTTTCACTGAGCCTGGCTGACCAATTGCAAACTTGGTTGGAAACAAAAGCATACCTCCTAAGCCAAGTAAAATGTCACTTATATCCGTCACACCCACTGTTTTCAGGGACATCCATGCATAGGTAACTGCTAGGAACTTTACAGAAATCCCTTCCATGAAATATTGGGTGATTTGTGTTAAGTAACTCTTGTGACAGTCCAGGAAAATAAAGAATGAGATGAAATAAAACTACCACATCTCCAAAACAGGCATTAAACAAATTCTCTCTGGTTGGAGTGTTTCTGAACACCTGCTTGCTGAAGCTTGCTTTCAACTATTTATAAATGATCACAGAGAAAGCAAAATCCAATGCTATCAAAAGGAAACAAATACATTTAGAAACTCTCATAATTTATGCAGGAAAAGTTTTATTAGTTGCTAACCGCCATTCTGACTGCACGACAGCCAGGAAATGAAGCGCAGCAACAGAGCATCTCTAGGTACTCGAATGAACCTGGGGAGACAGCACCGTGGCTTGTACTTGATGTGTCTCAGCTAAACTGCACTAGAGTCGTTCTTTGTCTTGTATTCAAACAAAAACCAAAACCAAAGAGTTTTTATGATTTTATTTTCTAGTTGAAAACATCTTACTTTCTCCATGCTATTACAGAGGCTAATATTTTTTTGTTTGTTTATCTTTTCAGTGTGGTATCAGGAATCGAACTCAGAACCTTGCACTTGCCAGGCAGGTGCTGTGCTCCTGAGCTATATGCCCAGCAAGGCTAACACATTCTGTGTGCTCTTTTGATACTGACCATTTTGGTTTCAGAGAGATACCATAAATTTTGTTCATAGCATATCCAGAAAATGACTGTACAAGTCAGAGATCTGCATGCATAGGGATACATCTACTTCCTGAAGAAATACTTGTAGTCCCCTTCTGAGTGCTCTACTTGGGTTGAAAGAAAGACAAAATAAATGTTTGGTGTCACATTGGTGTAGAAATGGCTGAGAAAAGAACCCAAGAGCGAAGACAAGACATTGTGCACCGTGGACAATCAGGCAATGTCACTGAACTCAGATCTGAAACAAGGATGAACCACCACATAGAGGTGCAGCTAACACCTACTTCTACAGTGTTGCCTGTGTTTAGGTGAAGGACAGAGAGAAGCAGGGAATAGGGAACCCGCCCTGAAGCAGTCTTTTATGACATCCCCTCCCTTCCGGGATTCTCCTGAAGTCCTCATTACTGAAATCACAATAGCTAGCTCTGTATGCCCTAATTGAATAAAGATGTCAAATTATTTATTCACCACAAAGACAAGTCTGATTCTCAGCTGGCCCGCACCAGTACAGCCACACAATAGCCAAACCCTGACATTGGAGTTTGGAACAGCATCCTCCCTTGGGGCCCCAAAACCTCTGGAACCACTGCTCTGGCCCCACCCAAGAGCTCCCAGCATGCAGTGTGGCCTCCTTCCTGGGGCTCTGCTCCAGCCCGGTGGCTGACATCCATTCGTCATGGTCAGGCACCCGACCCCAGTTGTTCAATATGTTTAATGTTAACCCTGATTCAAGCCAACCACTGTTCCTCCAGAAAGCTTGAAGAGGAGAAAACCTCTCATTTTTCCAACTCTCTTCAGCCTTGAACCTGAGGAAGCATACAGATATTCAGCGACTTGAAGACCTAGGGGCTGACTGAGGAAAGGCAGGTCAGGACACATGGTTTCCTAAATGATCCACCCAAGGGTGATGGTGGCCGGCACAGGGAACTGCACCCTGTAGCTTTCTGGTTGCATCCTCTACCACCCTATGTAGTGAATGTGCTCCTTGCTGAATTGTCGTTTACTGTAGTCTGTTGCCCTGCTGAGATTCTGAAATCCTGGAGATGCAAGAGCAGGTTCTAGGTTTTCCGTATGTTCAGAGCTCCACGCGGTACTTCCCCACTGCAAGTTCTTAACAGACGTCAGTGGGGTTCTCAGTGGGAGCCTGAAGTGAGCCAGTGAATGTGGTGGTCAGGAAGTAATGCTGCTGTGCATCTGCGGTGGCCGGAGAGAGCTTTTTCAGTGAACAGAAGATGCGCAACTTCTCCAGCTGCCTTGTAAGCATCTCCCCTGCATACTTAAATATTTTTCTGCAATCTTGTTTATGTTTGAATTTGCTCCACTAGAATGTTAAGATAATTTATTGAGAAAAAATAGTGACCTTTAATGCTTTTCCATGTTTTCACAGATCTAGGATTAGGAAAAAAACAGAGAATTCATTATCACCCCAGGAACATGGGAGCACAATACTTCCTTTACCTGAGCTACCCCAAAAATGGACCACGTTTTTCAACAAAAGGGAAAGGGATCCCATTCCCAGGGCCCTAAAGTGTCTTTGAAAATTTAATCCCAAAAGAGCACTATTTTCTAGTTTAGCAAGAGGCTGTACATTCTTTGAGGGATTATGGGAAAAATAACTCTTCCTTTCACTTACTTCTGAGGCATAAGATATGGTGTCGCATTCATCTGACTAAGAGAGCTTCCTCTACTCACACCAGAACACAGCACACAAAAGGAGCTCAGTGCAGACATCTGTCTGCAAAAGGAGACTCAGGAACACCACGAAACCCTGCTGCTCAGCAGCATCAGTGATGGGTGAGGGTCTGAAGAGCGGTCACTGAGGGGTCTTGTCCAAGAGTAGAAAGGTGTCACAGGAAGCAGAGGGCTGGTGATGCTACGCAAAGGGGTCCCCTATCACCTGAATAACAACAAGAGCCACACTCAGTGAAAAGGTCAAGTTCATGCACCCACCAGGTGCTGCAGAGGTGACACCTCCCCACCCAGGGAGGGTCCATCCAGTCACAAACAGAAACCAAGTAGCATTGTGTTATGAGCCACAAATGCAGCCGAGGATGCGAATCTGAGAAGAGATGAGCACAGGTGTCTGTGCTCACAGTACAGCCTGACAGAGAGCCCGTACACCTCCAAACAGCCCAGCTTGGAGGGACCATAAAAACCATCAGGGTTCATCTTCTTACTATAGAAATGTGACCAAGTGAGCCCATCAGCTCCCGAAAGCCAACTACTGAAGTGAAATTTGCCGTTTTTCACTTCTGTTTGGCCATTGTGAGTGATGTAAATGGAATTTACAAAAAAAAAAAAACACAACAATAACAACACTCTGTTCGTAGCTCAAACCTCATCCAGTACTTCATCCAGCTTCCACACCCCTAGGATGAGTGGCTGTGGTAGGACAGGCCTGGGAAGTCCCCCGAAGGTCCGGCCTCACCAGCTTGCCCTCCAGCGTGGCAACCACCACCACTTTTGGGTGGTGGTGGTACCGTGAAGAGGAGAGGCCTCACAGGAGGTTCCGAGGTGATTGGCAGTGAGAGCCCAGCCACGAGCAGGGGGCTTTGCTGCACCACCAGGAAGCGCAGCCTGGCCACAGGCCTAAAAGCAATGTGACTAAGGCACCACGGACAGAGATCACCTGAACCTTGAGCCACCCGGAACCTTTGCTTTTTATAAATTTATTCTCATGGGGATTTCTTGCAGTAATGGAAAGCTGACTAGCACAGCAGCCAATGAAAGACCCCAGGAGCTTTCTATGTGGACTCTTGAAGTGTGGAAGTTTCAAGCGTGTGTCAGCCAATCGCATGCAGATTTCCTCGGTAGCATCAGCCCCTCATACCGTAGCCACCACTCATGGTGTCAGTGGTGGTTGTTAGCCGAGCACTTGCTCTGGGTCAGTGTCATGCCCAGCCTTCCCTCCTCTGCGTCCTCTGCAGATGCCAGCACAGCACCACTTTGCAGACGGGAAGCGGAGGTGCATGGAGATCAAGATGCTTTCTGAGAGCCTTAAAGCAGCAGGAGCAGCTCTAAGAGATAAGCTCAGACCTGCCAGATTCTGAAGTCAAGGATTTCTGCCACAGATTTGCCAGTGTCCCAGGAAAGCCCTGGCTGGTTGATGGTGTTGCAACTGCAGACTCAGAGAATTGTTTCTGTAGGTGTCACCCCAGAGATATGGCAGAGGAGGGGTCAACTGTCATTATCTACCAAGTGAGGAAACAGATCACAGGAAATAGAAGCAACCAGGGATGGGTGGATAATAAAGCTATGCAGGGACTTGGTCACTTCATTCCATCTCTGGTGCCTGGAAGCAGCGGTGCAGTACTTAGCGAGCAATAATAAGCTAAGTGCAAAGCAGGGACTCACTTCCCCAGTGTATTCCAAACAGAGAATGCATTGCCAAAGAATCAGATTCAGTTTTTATTAAATAGCTTTTAGAATGTAACTAGTGTGGAAGTCTCCTGAAATTTCATTTCTTGAGAATTTTGATTTAGTTATAGAGGCCCTGGATTTAAGTTCTGCTTTGTTCACTGGAAAACTCACGTAGCCACCCTTGCCAGGTGTCTGGATGAGGCAGAACTAGTGTCAGGTGCATGGCCAGGAACTAGTTGCTCAGTTCCTAGGCTTTCTGACTGGATTTGGAACATGCCTCATGCCCCCCCAAGGACAGTAACATAAAGAAAAGTTTTCCTGATGTAGGGATTTCCTGTCTTAACCCCCTTCTTAAACCGGAAAATAATTTAGGCAGTGTGCCCAAATCAGCCACCTAAGGCAAGCTGACTTCCAGCATGCACTTTGGCCAGGAGGGTCTAGAATTTCAGGCCAGCCAGTTCCCTTTGTCTTGGGTGATGGGATGTGAGGACACCTGCCCATCCTTTCAGATGTGCGTGGTTCACCCATGAAGTGAGCATGTGTGTGAGCATGCTCACACACATGCTCACACACTCACACACACACGCTCACACACACACACCTGCCTCATCCACAGGTGCCCTGCTACCCCCTCTTCCAGGGACAGCACCTTCTCCAGCTTCCTGAATTTGCCCAGAGAGGCTCCGGGCACCTGGATTCACGGTGGTAGTGACTGGAAGCGAAGCAGGGGAACCTCCGGGTCCTGGGGACACAGAGGGCCGGCACAGGAGGGTGTTGAGAGACTGTTGTGTGGATTTGAACAGAAAATGAGGATCTAAAAATCTTTAAAATGGGAATGGTACCACCTCTCTAATGCAGTCTTCCTGACCTGTAACTGCTGAAGGGGAGACCCTGTGATCACTAATGGAGAATTCAAGGATGCAAATGTAAATAAGGACAATCAGGGGCGGGGAAAAGCACAAAAGGAAATGCAAAATATAAATTCAGAGCCAGTGAACACTGAGCTGTGTAAACCATCAAGTTTCAAAACTACCCTGTGGGCAAAGGAGAGTGATTTTGTTAGCGTGTGTTTTAGAATCTGTTATTCATCAGTACCTAGAGGGCCCCATTTTGATAATCATTGACTGAAAAGTCAAAAATACAGGAAACAAAAGTATTGGAAAAATATGAACAAATGTATAATAAATAGGAACAAATTAGAAGCTATGTTTTTCAAAGTCTGCTTTAAGAACTCAAATATGGGACCAGGGATATAGCTCAGTGCCCGCCTGGCAAACACAAAGTCTTGAGTTTGATTCCCGGTACCAAAAAAAAATATATATATATGGACTTTTTAAAGGACCACTCCATTATCTTTAGAGGCAAAAATAAGATTAAGAGAAAAATTCAGCTGCACTAGCATAGTTACCAAAACAAGAAAGAGCAAGGTACAATGATGCCCAGAATTTAGAAATGAAGGTAAGTTGACACAGTTTGATAAGCATTTTGAAACCAGATTTAAGCACACACACACACACACACACGCGCGCGCGCGCGCTCATACACACACATGCTCACACACACACGTGCTCACATACACATGCATGCATACACATCTGAGAGTAAATATGTCTGAATTGAAGTGGGAAGGATGCTTCAAGTTAAAATCATCCCTCAGGAACATTTGTAGTGTAGAAATCATTATTCCATCTGACTGTCCTGTGGATGAATAAATGTACCTGTGAGATACACCCCCCCCTAAAAAATATTCTAAATAAAATAAACAGCTTTGGTGGCCTGAACTATTTTTTAATAACTTTCTTATCACTTATATTCTGCAATATCATTTTTCTTGCACATATAATATTCCATTCCATGACCATATCCCTTTAATGAATTAATTTCCTAATGATTGGATTGCTTGTCTTCCCACTATTATCAATCATGCTATGACATGTAATACTGTATCTAAATCCATGAATGATTATATCCTTGGAGAAAAATCTTGAATTTCTTCAAAAATGCCCAATATATTTTAAAGCATCTGATATAACAATGAAAAAAATTACCATCCGAACTGTTGAACTGAGAACAGCACTGACATTTGTGGACCAGTTTTCCCCTGGCATTTTCCACACACGGGGTCTCCAGGTTTTGTTCAGCAGCAGAGTGATGGGAGAGAACATAATCTCACTGCTTTAATTGTAATTACTAATAAAATTAACATGGTTATTGCGTATTTTAATATATTACTTTATGAGTTGCCTATCTGCATCCCTGGTTAAATTTCCCCCTGGTTAAGAGAATGTTTGTCTTTTCCTTACTGAGCTTTGGAGTCTTGATGCCAGGGCCACTTTTCCGCTGAGCCCTGGCACGTGGAATCCTGAGTTTCCAAGACGACGACCTCGCACACGCTGTTCCTCTGTCTTCTGCTTCGTTTGCTTCTCCCTTTTGCCTGCATTGACTTGGTGGCTTACTGTAAAGCCTCTCGAGATGCAAGGCCACTTACTTATTTTCATTATTATCGATATGTCAGGGCTCCTGTCTGTTTTATTCACCGTTAATGTAGTGTTGGGAATGCAGTTACAAAAAATAAATATTTTCAGAATTAATTAACAAGCATGTAAGGATATGAAACCTTGAAATTCTCTTCAAGTTCAGTGGTGATCCCCATTTGTCAGTAAGAATGATGGAGTTTCTAACTCAGTTTGGCAATTTCTACAATTAATCTTTCATATGTATCATATACAATTCCGTGCTTTTTTATTTTAAAAATTAAAAAACTGACAAAACAACAATGAAGACAAAATCAAAACAACACAAAAACAACAAAAATGATACATGACCTCAGAACAAAGTGATGGAAGTTTACAATGGTTGCTATAGTACATACCTTTATCTTCAACAGAGTTGCTCAGCCCGCTAGACCTAAGAATGTAAGCTTGATCAAGCAATCTAAGACAGTAACTGAAGAAAGATAAACTTGAGGATTTTATAGGTAAATGGACACAACTAGAGACCATACTCATTAGTGAAATAAATCAGATTCACATGTGTAAATATTGTATTTCCTGCCTACTGTAAGAACTTGAAAGAGTAAATAAAATCTGAAAGGTACAATAGATATTGTGAAAGGGAAAGAAACTTCTCAAATAGGAAGGAGCAACTGAGATGAAGAAGGGGAGAGGAAAGAGAAAGAAGAGGAAAAAGTGTGTATATACACACGGGAGAGCTAGAATAATTGTACTACTAATACCTGTTGGTTTATTGAAAGGAACTGCTAATGTGTAATTGTTTGATCAGTCTTGCAGGCCTATAGCTGGTTATATGTGCAACCAGTTTAAAGATGACATCGTGTAGTATAACAACCACTGTTCATATCTTATCACCATGTTTTCAAATTGCATATCATTTTTATTGTCCTCATACTGTTTTGTTTATGTATTTGTTTTGTTATTTTGGTTTTCTTAAGTGAAAAACAAAATTTATATGTATGTATAAGGACAGCTGGAATAGGTGTATTGCTGATGTCCGTGGTTTATTGAGAGGAACAGTCAAAGCTTAAAATTTTCTTGTTTTTGCACAATTATGCACACTTGAATTTGGTAATCATAATGACTGATCTGAAAACAATATGCATTATAAGAACCATTGTTGAACTCCATTCTCTTAAAATAACATGGGATTACAAATTGATTGATTTTTGCCCTGAAGTACCCAGGGATGTTTCTGGATTTCAACATGGAGCGATGATGGTTCTATTACTAGAGTTGTCTTCAGAGACTGTGACAATTATAACTCTATACAGTTTAACTTTATTTTATTTATATTTTCTCTGATATGTGATTAATTTTTCAAGATGGCCTCCTACTCGGATTTACACAGTCTTCACAAATTTGTCCCAATATAGTTCTTTGTGATAGAGTCAAAACTAAGAACTTTAAGTTGATGAAACTAAAGAGATACTACCTTCCCTGGCAGTTGGGGCAAAGTCACCCTCTGCAGCCATGAACATGTGGCTCTTGTGGCTCCTGTGGTGGGAGGAGGCGCTGACCCAGTGGGAGCTGTGTCTGCACTGTATGCCGGTCCATCCACGGAAACACCAGGTGACCCCAAGTTGGGAGACATCTTGCAAAACAATGAGCAGGTGCTCTCTCACAGTGCTGACACCCCGTAGCACAAGGTAAAATCCAGGACTGCAGCATTCTGAGGGCAAAGAGGGGGACACAGTGTGGAAACCTGGGTAGGATCTTGGCATAGAAAAGGTGTCCATGAGATGAGCATCTTCAGTTAACATCGTGGCACCAAGGCTGCCTTCGCAGCCTGACTAAGCGGGATGTGGATGTGGAGGAGTTGGCTCTGGGGTAGAGGGTGACTATCCTAGGTGTGCAACATTTGTATGACCTGACAGTTGCTTCAAAAGAAGAAAGGTTAAAAACTGTTTACAAGTCTGATGCAATCTATCACTCTCAGACTATGCTATCCAAAATAATCTCTTCCCTTATCAACTTTAGTTTCCTTATCAGAAAATCCAGAATAACAGCTACGACACAGGCTTGTTCCCAGGAATAAATAATACATATACTCCCTTGGCTTATTATGTCAATCATGCTCTGTACAGACACAAAGAGGATGAAAAGTGAGGGAGTAGGAAGCAGAATATTTGGTTGAATTTTGCTTATTTCATCATTGACATCTGTACGATTGAATTTCTCGAAATTTATTTAAATTCTGAAAATTGTTTTAGTTGAAAACTAGGGATAACAGCTGAACTCCTGCTTCAGGAGACAAGGTTAAGGTATACATCAGTGATTCCCTGGGGATGTATTAGGAAATTTCAAAATCCCATAAAAGTTCCAAGATTTGGAACAACTCACATCACCACTAATCACACAGGCGTCTACCCTTGAAGCAAAACTCATTTAACATGTTTAAAATGAGCGATGAATACAAGTTGCCAGAACTGTATCCAAGGCCCCAAAACGTGGTGAGCACTGTTTCCACAATGCTTTAGTCAGATACGGTAAATAAACAAAGGGTACGGTGCCGCTGTAGGTAAGATTGGACCCACGGAGATTATTGCATGAGAACCTGCAAGGTCTCGAGAATCTAATGACTTCATTATAGAGCTTTGGGGGCTGTTTCAAAATCTCAGGTTATCCCATGAATCAGGAGCCACGGTACAGGCTGCTGGACCACACAAAGTGAGACCCTTGCTTCCTTGGCTCTGGCAGCACACAAGCCCTCCCCAAGAGACCTTGAGCTTTGCTCTGAGAAGTTGTATCTTCACCTGGTGCTTGTCAGCAAGGCCCGTTCCCATGCAGCACTGCAGACGTTCTGATTCAGGATCTGATTTTAACATGGTCTCCCAGTGATTTCTGTACTGTAAACAGGAGGAGCCCTGCTGTACAAGGATCTCTTTACTTCAAGCCTACTAAGCCTGGTGTTTGGAGCCATGGTTCCAGAGCTGGGGAGGGGCACAGTGTAACAACTTATGTTTTGTCAGTGTGTGATGTTTCCACATCCACTTCTCATGTGAATCTCCTAACAATCCATGGAGCAAAGCTTAAAGGGCTTAAGAGTGCCTTAAAATCACCTCTGATTATCTACCTTCTCCCCATTACAAAGAAGGGATGAGTTCAAGATCAGCTAGCATGCAGCATGAGGACCAGAGTCAAGGAGGACATATTATATTCTCTGAAAATACAAAAGAATGAACATTAAAGTTCTAACATGAAAATGATGACTATGTGGTGTACTAATTAGTGAACTGTCTAGATTTACTCATTGATAATATATATATGTACTTCACAAAATCAGATTGTACATAATAATTGTACATATATTGTACATATAATTTAATTGTCAATTGAAAACTAAATTAATGTTAAATATGGGGAAAATCAAGGAAAGGATTTAATTGTCTCGCCAGAGTGGATTGAGCAGGTCTGACTACAGAGATGACAATTTCTATTTATTTGTAAGTAATGGTTTACTGAAGTTAATCCTGACTTTCTTCTCTTAAAATCTCTTGAGAATTCATGGATGTCTCTATCAGAGTAAGTATCACCAATTGCCATATGCTAAAGCTGCTTCTGAGTGTCAGTGATCCCACATCACAGAGGACTTGGTACCTGAAATATTACTCAGCTGTAGTAGATGATCTTGAAACTTGGAATTGAGCTGAATACATATTCTGTAAAGATCACAACTTATTTTTCATTGTTTCAATGTGTTACTCATACCTTGGTCTTCCATTTTGGAAAAGAAAACAGCAGTTCCTCAAAATGTCACACATATGCATAGTACATGACCCAGCAGTGCTACTACTCCTAGCTATTTTCCCACTAAAAATCAAAATAGACATAAAGATTCATATGAAAAGTCCATGGTAGTTTAGTCCTAGTTATCAAATGCTGGCAATAAACCACATTGCACTTGTTGGCAGGTAGGTGACTGGGTAATGGAAGAGCAGTCAGCAATTAAAAGGGAGAAACTGATGGTAATCAGAAACACTGGTGAATTTCCCAAGCAGGATGCTTGTGAAAGAGTGAGGCAGAAAGGACCACAGGCTTTCCCACGCCATCTGTAGGCAATTCCAGGAGAAGGAAAACTGCAGTGGGAAGGAGCAGACGAATGTTTTCCAAGGTTGGAGAGGGGGAGGGAAAAACGCAGAGGAAGCTCATGCCGCTGTCCTGAGACAAGGGTCCGTGCCTTCTGCAGCTCCCAAGGCGCCTTGGACCCCATCCTCAAAGGGGAAAATCTGATTCTATGTAGGTCACAGATCAATAAGACCCGGTAAAATATTGTACCAATAAACTCTGCCAGGGGGTCAAATGGTGTGATTTCTTTTTAATAGCTTTTAAGAACTCAGAGATTTACTACCTTTAGTTACTGAGAGATAATAAAAGGGCTTTTTAGATTTATAAACATTTTAAGAGGTGAATATTGTAAAGAGAAGAAAAAAGTTTTGTACCTTTTTTTTTTGGTGAAAAAAAGTACCTTATTTCCCAGGGCCCTCACATTCTGCAGGCTGCCACATGATTCTGGGGAGAGTTGCAGAGGGCGACAGGTAAGCAGGGGGCAAGTTCTTCCGCACAGAGGGCCGCTAGTGAGGTCATATGGAGCTGTAGATGTTTCCAAAGCTGGGGGATAGTGCTACCTTTGAAAGCTGAGGAAGGGATGTGGTAGTCTTGGAGATTCAAGGAGCAGGGTAGAGAGGTGTTCTGTGTGCAGCGAGCAGTGCTCAGAGATACCACGTGAGATGCTAGGACTTCCAGGACACTGTCACTGCTGGAGAGCATCATGCCCTCTCTTCTACCAAGTTGTGAGCTGCTCCCCTCTCTGTTCCCAGGGAGTGACTTCGGGTGAAACCTTGAAGAGTACAACCCGCCCTGATCCGTCCGACCCTAGTCAGTTCTGTTCTCAACTCTCCCAGACAGTCACCATAAGAGGCAGTGAAGCAACAATCACTAAGGAAACTACAGAATCGAGGATGCATGTTGACGTTTCTACTCCTGGGCTCCGCTCCAGGGGCAGCCTACAGGGTGCGCATCTAGGAGGAAAAGACCTTCCTCTGCCAGGACCCTCCAAGACCAGCTTTGGTCCCTGCCTCCCATTCTCACGCAGGAGGCTCATCAGAGCTCCCAGGAATACTCCAGAATAACCTGCTCCTGGGGAGGGCTCAGAATTCCACCCGCAGACAGCGACCCCAGGACCAGGTCCCCAGGGAAGGGGGAGCACAGGGTCCCCTCCTCCTCCTCACAGCCCTCAAACTTGCCTCCTGGGAACTGATTTTCATTTTATTGATCTCAATAACTGAGCTGTGAGAACTTCAAAGCCACTGGGGGCCTGTGAGGAAACATAGTCGCAAAGCCTTATCACACAGGGGTATTTGTGAATGCTTTATTTCCCACAAGGCAATCCACCTAGAAAGTACTAAAAAATAAGTTTTTGTTTCCTTTGACATGTCATTTCTTTAAGCAGTCTTCCTAGCTCACTGCTCCCCTGACCCCCTTGGTAGCAGATACAATTCATTTCTTATGCAGCCTGACAAAAAAGATGCCGGGTATATGGCACTGCATAACTTGACTTCATTACTTCCTCAGAGCAGAGACTCGAAACTGTAATGTGTGAGAAGGGAAAGGTGCCAACATGCCATTTACTACCGCTAATATGAATCTGATTAATTCTACAACCAGAGACATCCTCTTAACTCTTTGCATTCTTCCAGGAGTGAGCCCATGGGAGGGGAGCAACAGCAGATTCTTTCTCCATCACCCGGATCAGAGAACTGCTGGGGGATGAGACGACAGGGTTAACACTTCCTTTCACACTGTGGCTGCAGACGCTGGGGCAGGGGGATCCTGTGCTGCCTCCTGAGCAGAGGGAGCTCAGCTCCCAGGTGGGACAGGGGCCGAGGTGAGGGTAGAAGCTCCCTGGACCCGTCACCACTTGCCAAGGAAGGAGAGCGCGGGTTCAGTCTTACTTTATCGACTCCCTGCTAACGTTCTTCTTCATCCTGTGGCCTCGGGCTGTGTGTTCAAAAATGAGTCTACATTTCAGCAATCCTGTACTTGCAATTGCTATTAAAAGGAAATGCCAAAAGATACGCTGCGGTCTTCACTAAGGGGCGGCTCTGCACCCCAGATCCTGACCTTAGGATTAATTGAAAACAAACAAACAAACCAACAAACACATCAGGCAATTTTGTGACACATCTAGCTCATCAGGGAAAACAATAAAATTCACTCCTTAGGCTGAGCCCATTTTTTATAAGAGACTTTCTTTATGGGAAAACTAATTTCTGCCAGGGTTTTTGTTGTTGTTTATCTGTTTGTTTTTCCTACTTAACTTCCTCCATCCTTCTCTTTACAATATTCAACCTCTTAAAATGTTTATAAATCTAAAAAGTCCTCTTATTATCTCTCAGTAATTATGGGTACTAAATCTCTGAGTTCTTAAAAACTATTAAAAAGTAATCTCACCAAAGCTTTACCTTCCTTTATTGACAAAATAAATTCTTCTATTAGTTTCCTTTATTGAAAGCTAAATATTGAAAGCTAAAGTTCTCCCACTCGGCTTCCCACCCATGTCAAGCATGCAGAAGCTGTGAAAATACCATAGAATGTGTGGAATCATGTATTACTAGAAAAACATTATTTTTCATCAACACAGAAGGAGAAAGAAGACTAAGCAATTAAAACCACACACACTTGATCACATCTCCCTCATCTTTTCCTATAGTGTTTTGAATTATTTTCTTTAGGGAATTAGTAGTTTTGAAGAGCAAGACTACTTTTGGGAAGGAGGTTAGAAAATTATTTCCATTCTGTCTTTTAAATAAAAGTCAAAGGTTTTTGCGGCTTGTAAGTACCATTCAGCTTGGAATAGTTATCTGTTCTACCCCAGAGGCTGCTGGGGGTGGGTGACTGTTAAATATGTCTGGTGATTCCCTGACGGTGAAAGAGCTACAGCTTGACGCACACACAACAGGAGAGCTGAGGGGAAGCAGTTTGGGGAGGGGAGTGGACAGCCCTCCTGGCCAGGCTGCTCAGGGATCGGGCAAGACGCTGGTGGCCTTCACTTTGCAAATATCAAGAATACAAATAACAGTGTAGGGATTTCAAAGTGATCAGGGAGAAGCCCAGGCAGGAGTCAGAACTGTTTCTGGTGGGTGAGTTCAGGTTCTAAAAGAAGCTTTTGTGTGCAGAGATGTAAGGGGATCCCAGGGCTGAGGGCAGCCGGTGACTTGCAGGTCACAGGGCTGTCCCCGGAGCTGCTTTCTGGCTTGGCACTGGTTTTTGTCTGCCTTCATCAGCTTGTGCCAGGGTGACCAAGAAAGGTCCCCTTTTGTGCCCCTCTGTGCAGGTCTTTAACAGGGAGACCAGGGGCCTAGGCGAGAAGGGCTTCTAGACTATTGACGCTCACAAAAATTAAAGAGCAGTTCTGTTTCCGTATTTGAAAACTCCTTTCACTGAACATAGTCCAGAAATCTGCTGGTTCGGTTTCTTCTTCCATCTGTCTTTCTCTCAGCGGCTATATTTGTTAATATTTCCTCAAGCAGCCGGCAGCACTGCCCTTGCCGTGCTGGAGAAAGGGTGGAGACTGATCATTTCTGCAGGGCAGGATGGAGAGATGTTTATTTTGGGCAGGGGAGGCTTCCTACGTATGTACTGGCTTCCTATGCAGAGAGACAAGACTTCCAGAAAAGGGAGAGAGAGAAAGAGAGGGAGGCAGGGAGGGAGGGGTGAAGAAAGAGAGAGGGAGAGGGAGGGAAGAGGAAAGGGAAGAGAGGGGTCAGAAAACGGCAGGCAAGTCCAGCTTGTCTCGGCACTGGAGGAGGGGCGGCGGGCCGGCTGGGATGTCAGGAGAAACATCAGCCGGCTTATCCGTCTTCTCCTTTGGCACGTGAAAACTCCCAGCTCAGCACGCCATATGTCAAATCCATCATTTCGAATGTCAGCAACCATTATTCCCTCTTTTGTCACCAGTTTTGACCAAAGGATGAAAAATTGCTGTCTTACTCTGACAAAATTATGGCTGGAGGGAAAGAAAAAGGGCAAGTCCAGGAGAGAGGGGCAGGCCAAGGTGAAGCAGAGGGAGGCTCTCCCCAGATTAGGGCTGGGTTAAGAGAATATTGATCTGTGTGCTAAAAACTGTTGATCTCTCGGAGCAGGGGATGACAAATGGTGGCAAAAAAAGAAACAGAAAAAAAATTGAGCGTCTCCAAGGACATTTGAGCCTCTCTGGGTTTTCCCTTCGCATTTGTTCGGTTTGTGGGTTTCTGCACTAGGGATTTCAACAAAAATAAGCAAATATTAAATAAGAACGCAGCAGCCACAGAAGTGATACAGAGGAAAAGCCAGGGAGGAAGAGCAGCCGAGAAGCGGGGCAAGGTGAGCTCGCTAAATTGCAGGCGCATTAAAAATATAAAGTGCTGCTTGTCTCAGCCCAGGAGCTGGACTTTTTCTCCTTTTGGTATATTTAGTGCTGGATTGTCACAAGAGGCAGGAAAGTGTTTCTGTCCAAAGTAGGTATCTCTAATTATGGCAGGATAGGCATTTAAGAAAAAGCAAACCACACATAAGTGTGATGCTGACATTCATAAACCCACAAATGAAAGGAAATATACAGGCTTGTGTTCATTAAGCAAATATAGTATGACAAGGCATAAATTCAAATTGGGGGTTTTGAGTAATTTTTCCCAACTGTAGAAATTGAACTCCAAATATGGTGAAGCAAGGAGAGGGCATAAAACACCACTTATTTGCTTTCCTTTTACAAAGAATGTAGAATTGTGACTCGGAGCGGGGGACACTGGCGCCGGTCGCCCTGGCTCCAATTCCATCCCCTCCACCCACCGTGCATGGCTTTAGGTGAGTGTTTTCGGCAGAGCAGTCCCTGGTTTCCTGCTCTGTAGCCTCATCTCAGCCTGTTGCTATGACAAGTTGGTCAGTTAGTTTAGGTAAAACATTCCAGAAACATCGGCACTGTGGTAGCACAGAGAGAGCATTATCGTCATTTCTTTCTTCAGACTTGCACATTTCCTCTAGAAAATGCCTTCTCTCCATTCTCTTGTGACGCGAGCTTTGATTCACTCCATCCTCCAGCAGGAAGCACGGTGTGAGCTCACATGTTCAGTTCTTGAGTGACAACATGGTCACCTCTTCCCACAGCAATCTCAGCAAGTCCTCTCCTCCCTCCAGACTCCTTATGCTGCTCCCAGAAGACTGGTTGACTACAGTTTCTCCTAGACTTGGGACTCTATTTCTTTAAGGACTTGTATGAGGGTAGCTTAACACCTTTACCGTGTTTTGGGAGTAAAGTTAAGAATATAGAACATATGCAAGGAAATTGGGAAGGCACAAAGGAACATGGGACACTATCAGCTACTGTCCTGTGGGCAAACAAGCCTGGGGCTGAGAGGCAAAGCTCGAAGGCTCACTTCTGGCTGTGCGGCCTGAGATAACCACCAGCTTACCCAGGTCCCTGTCCCAAGAGGGCCGAGGCGTAGAACAGACACAGAAAAATCCGGGACCTCAGGAACACCCAGCCTGTTCCTCAGGGGACTCCGAGAGATGCTCATAACCACTGCTGGAAATATGTACAGGTTTTCTAAAGCACCTGAGCCAAACACTTAGAAATTGTGAGCATAGTTGAGAGGTACATTCAGGCTCAGTGATAGCCAGTAGTTCCTAAGCAAAGGCTGTGTTTACATATAGCGTTGTCATCTCTGTTGCAGATCCTGGTACAATAACAAACGCATGAGCGTATCTGTCAGAGTATAACCCTCAAACAGTATTTGTTAAATGATAAGAACGGACAAAATGACACTTGAGGTTGAGCGGAGCTCGGCAGTAGAGCACATGCGTAGCCTCCCAAGGTTCTAGTCCCAGCACTGCCAAAAGAATACAAAGAACCACACTGCCGATCAGTTAAAAGGTATCATTAAAATCATATTACAGTGCTACCTACTTCCCACGTCCACAGTGGCACAATCTGTAATAGCTAAATCTGAGAAGCAGCCTGTGTGTCCATCAACAGATGAAGCAATAATGAAAATGTGGCTTTTATACACAGTGGAATACTGCTTTGCTGTCAAAAAGGATAAACTTCACTCATTTGGAGGAGAATGGATGCCCCCTGAGACCATAATATTAAGTGAAATAAATGAGACACACAAGCTCCAGTAATGCATGGCTTCCCTTGTATAAGAAACCCAAATTATGAATAAGGAGCGAAATGAAAGGGAGGTACTAGGAAGAGGGAGACAGACACTTCTCTAAATTTCTTCCTGAGATCTGGGACTTTTCTATGCCTGTTCTGCCCCTCCGCCTTCTTGGGACAGGGACCTGGGTAAGCTGGTGGTTATCTGAGGCCGCACAGCCAGAAGTGAGCCTTCGAGCTTTGCCTCTCACTCCCAGGCTTGTTTGCCCACAGTAGCCAATAGAGTCCCATGTTCCTTTGTCCTTTCCTACTGGGAAGGGGAGTGGGAGATGGAGGGAGGCAAAAGGGAGGAAGCCACGTTCGTGCACACAGCAGCTCCCCGCAAAGAGGACGGACATTGTGTGTGGCAAATATGCACTAATTTTAAAAACTTAAATCTACATCATCATTTTAATTAGAGGTGAAGGAGTTCTCCAAAATGTGTATAAATAAGACAATTTCTGTCCCTTCTCTTTGACCAGGCAAAAGCTAGTTGGAGTATACCACGGTTCAGATCAGAAGGAGAAAAGCTGTTACCTTTCTTTCTTGTTCCTGCAAATGCTGCTTCTGACTATTCATTTCTTAGAAATAAAACAGAAGTTAAGTACTTCAGCACAAAAAGTGAATAAAACCAACTCCATCTTATTCTCATGTGCCGATTAGTCACAGGTTACTTTTACCCTTTCCCGCTTTCAAGAATAGTTTCAGTTCATTTACACATCTTTTTAATTCTCACTCAGAATTAGTGCCTATTGTAAATGAAACCATCACTGCAATGAATTTCCTGAATATTTATTCATTAGTTGTCCCCCCAAAGTAAAGTTTAATGCTAACTAGTGGATAATTAAAAGAGCACAGAGCTCATGGTTAGGGAGGCTTCTGCTGCAGTCCCAGGGGTTTGGTTCCTGCCTTTCTGATCTTGTATAATTCCAGGCAAGTAACTTAGTCACTCTACTTTTACTTTACTCATCCATAAAATTCACCATTTATATATAATTTATATTAGCTGCCTATCAGTGTGGTTGGCATGCAATAGAAGCTACATCAATACCTTGCTGTGCAGTTCACTGTTTGCACTTCAGCAGTTTTCAGCAATGTTATAATGCAATGCTAGCAATATTCAACAAATTGTAGGTTTCAGTTCTTTCTTCAACTGGATGGATACGTAAGTCACAGTTATTGCAAACAGTAGAGAAGTGCCTATGAGGAGATTTACCCCCTCATTAAGACAATACCCAAGGTAATGCAGAGGAAATTATGAAAACCCCTAAATGCAGAAATACGGGACAGCCACAGTTGTTTTGTATTAATAAGAAGCGTTTGCTCTTAATCTACTTGAGAATTCTGTGTCTAACACATTGTCAGGATACCATAACAGCTATTAATAATAACTCTGCATATTAAAATTATTAGCTCCAAAGTTAAATTCTAAATCGCAATGCCTATCCCCACATGGACTTAAAACTGTTATTCAGTTTGTGAAGAACAAAATGGCTGTGAGGGAGAAACCTGTTCTATGCTTTGAGCCGAAGTATCTTCCCTCAAGTTACCACAAGACAGACTCAGACGTGCTGATTGCTGATTGATTTTCTCAGCCACTTGTCTCTTCCTCTCCCTTTCTTCTTTGCTTGGACTCTTTCTCTCTTATTACCTCCATTGCTTCCTGTTTCATCCTTCTTGTCTTCCTGGAATATTATATATACATCTTATCTCAAAAACTCATTGACAAATATACTGAACATGGTATCAGGAATAGGTGACATGATCAAATTAAGAAAATTTGGGAGTTTAATAAAAATGTTTACAGAGGTGTGGGTGAGATGAAAGGAACTGCATGGCACAGAACAGTTTCCCTAGGCCTGCAGCAGGGACACTGGTGACTCTCAGCCCCACAGGGACAAAGTAGAGAAGTGAATGGGAGGGCAGAGGGGCCAGGGGCACTGCAGATCAAGGAAGCATTGCGGAGCAGCCCTTGCCCAGGCTCATGGTGGGTGCCCCCACTTCCTGCTGAAGCACAGAGCTGTCAGGGCCTTTGTATCTGTCCACAGACATCAGCTCCTTGGGCACTGAGACTGGAGACTGACAGAGGAGACTGGATAGTGACTCTCAAGGGCTACATGGAAGCTACCAGCTAGTGATTTGAATCAACACACACACACACACACACACACACACACACACACACAAGCACACTCTGTCACTCTGTAAAATAGATTTAAAATAAGAGTGAGAAGTGAGTCAGAAGTTTGGGGTTGGGGAGGAAACATACAAGGTCAGCCTGTAGCAATTTGTTGTACCATAAAGGAAGGAAGTCTTCAATCAGACAGACAGACAGACCACCCTACAGCACTGACAGTGTCAGAAAAGCACAGAGAAAACTGATAACTTTCAATGACCAAAGCTTTGACAATCTGAGCAATGAATAGAGTGGTATTAAATGACCACTGAAACTACAAATACACGTGATTTCCTAATAATACAGAAGCCCAATAAATACATAAGCTAGGAGGGAGAAATTTCCCCTGCACAGGAATCTGTAACAGTGTAGATTCTCCACCTGATGCTGCCCAAGCCCTACCCCTTCAGTGCAGGCTACACACAGTGACTCCCACAAAAACACAGGGTGTGACTTTTACAGCAGAAACCTGACCAAGACTGCTTCAGACAGGTGTTCAAAGTCAACCTCACCCGAGAAGTCATGCTGACAGTGATAAAGGTGGCCTTTCTCCCAAAATTGTATCCTTGCCTAATCATGAAAAACATCAAACAATCCCAATGAAGGAATATTCTGCAAAAACACAGGATCCACGTTCTTCCAAATTGTCAAGATCAAGAAAAAACAAAGAAAGTGTCAGGGCCAAGAGGTGTCTAATGAGGCACTGTGGCCCAGTGAAATGTGGCATCCGCGGTAGGACCCTAAGAGAAAGATGTCAAGTAAGAACGAAGGAAGTGCAAGTGGTGTGTGGATTACTCAATGGCAATGCTCAAACCCAGGCTCATCGTATGTAGTGAACGTGTATCCTGAGCTCAGATGTTATGGTAGTCTGTTCTCTGTTGCTTTAATGAAATATCTAAGCTTGGATACTTTATGAAAAGATGTTTATTTAGCTCACAGTTTTGGAGGCAAAAGGTCTGAACATCACTTGCCAACTCCAGCGCTAGCCCTGAGATGGCAAGCTTGATTGCATCCACTTCACTGCCTCGGGAAGCTTCCCAGGGAATTTGCAAAGCACACTTCTGGGTGTCTTTGGGCAGGGCATGGAGGCATGACTTTGGGGTTCACATCTGATTCTCTTCTGCAGTGCTCCCCTGTTCTGCTTCCTGGAGTCCACGACCTGACAGCTTTGCTCTCCCACACCCTTCCGCCATGATGGCTCTGCCTGGGAGTCGGTGGACCATGGACTGATTCCGCTTAAACAGTGAGTCAATGAAACCTCTCCTTCTTTAAATTGTGAGCATTTGGCACTGCAGCCAGCAATGAGAAAGCTGTCTGCAGTGCTTCCATCACAAATATGACAAATAGCATCATGGCAGAAGTGGGTGCGAGGAGGAGAGCACATGCGGTAAGACAGGAAGTCAGGGAATGGAGAAGCTGAAGCTCTTGCTTTCGTAACGACTCACCCTCCTGGCATTAATTGGGCTCCCAGGAGAATGACATAATCCCCTTTGAGGGCAGCAGTTCCCAAGACCTCATGTTAGAGCTCACATATTGCAGGTCCCACCACCCCTCAGTCTGGTGACCCTGGGCTCAGGGGAGCAAAGTAAGACCCCAATGGGGGCTGTGTCTTAACAAGACCACAGCAAATCATAGGAGAATCTGGTACTATCCTTGCATTTTTTCTGTAAATCTCAATTATACTAAAAATAAAGTTGAAAAGTGAGTTGTTAAAAATGAAGATAGGAAAGTCACATAGGAATCCATGAGGGCAGTAGATTTCTGCAGCGAGAACCATAATAAAGTGGGTGATCCCAGCTCAGTTGCTTCTGTTCACTCCCCAGTTTGGAAGCCATGGTCCCCATGACTAATCGTGAATGCTGTCCATCTGCTGCAGAGATGACCGGGATGTGGGGCCCACGTGCACCCTGCAGAAGCAGTGTGCATGCATCAGCCACAGCTCTGTCCTCACAGACTCTCAGGGTCACGTGTCCAGCTCCCCAGCTCCACGCCAACACACCCTGCCGCCACCCCCGCACAATGCACAGCCACAGGGACGCACCAGCTCTGCACAAAGCAGAAGCCGCCATGGGCTGGGTCTCGGGCCTCAGCCCCCTCAGGGCTCCGGTGAGCTCCTCTATGGGCTTTTGTCTCACTTTTAAACTGTGATACTCAAACTAGGACAAGATTATCTTCCACATTTTCTATCACTAAAGTCACTTTCCCTAAAGAATGACTTACTCAATGAGGGAAGAAGCTCTTTCTCAAAACTACATTTTAGCAATTAAGAAACAAAAACGCCAGAAGGATATCCTACTATTGCCCACTGCTTCAGACTAACAGTGCAGGAGGGCTCAGTAGGGAACATGCTTTATTCCCACCCGGACTCCCAGGAGGCATGTTCTGAAAACACACTCCTGAGACATTTCTTTTGGTCATCAGACCAGGAAACGGAGTCAATGAAATGCACACGGCCAATAAAATTTCTTTCTTCCACTTTTTATTTTTCACTATTGGGGACTGAACCCAAGGCCTTACTTCTGTGCTACATCCCCAGGCATGTCTAATTTTTTTTTTTTTTTTGAGAAAGGATCTCACCAAGTCACTGAGATGCTCAGGCTGGGCTTGAATTTGTGCATTTCCTGCCTCAACTTTCCAAGATGCTGAGATTATAGGAAACATTTTTTTCTGCATGATGTTTCCAGATTCATAGATTTGTTTACACCAAGTAGGTAGAGAAAAACAAACCTTTGATTCTAATTTCTACCTCCCATATTTAAGTCTTATAAAAACATTAAAAAGAGCATGCTTTTTGCTGTCAACCTTTGAAATTATTCATAATATTTTAACGACCTTAAACCTGAAACAAGTGATTATGAATAAGTTTCTTTGATTTTTCTGGGCCACCCTCAGCATCCCCATCTGTAAAATGAAAGGGTTGGACTTGTAATTTGGAGGAATAATTTAAAGTCTATCTTCTTTGATCATCTATTTCCCTGCATAAGATACATATTTTGGGAATCTAACTATAACTGATATTAAAAATTATTATATTTCATGGATGAAGTGTTTATATTCGAATTATAAAATGTCTAAACATGCAGAAATGAAGGTATATTCATGACTTTTTAGAAAACACTCCTGGGGCTCAGTGGTAGAGCACTTGCCCAGCATGCCTGAGGCCTTGTGTTCTAGTCATAGCACTGCAATGGAAAAACTAAATTTAAAAAATTTACCTGTGCATTCCCTAGCATAGGAGATTTCAATGAGTATTGCTGCTTTTCTTTATTTTTGTATCAGTAAAGTCAGCTTAGTTATGGGACTGAACTTAATTACTGCTTTTTAAAAGATTTTCCGAAATGAGAGCTCAGGGACTCCTTTGAGAATTTAATGAACACTATGGAGGACCTTTACATAAATAATATACTTATATGTACTATAACACACATTTGTTTTTTGTTTTTTAAAGATAAAAGAACAAAAACATATTAACAAACACATATACATTTGCAAAATAACACAAAAGCAGCACAAGCAATACTGAATTTCAGACAAAGTGATAGGAAATTAACAATGCTGGTTGTATTACATACTGATATATTCAAAGTGGTTATTCAGGTAAAAAAAGAAGTGAAAACATCATATCACAGTGATATATGTGCACCCATGTTTATTGCAGTGCAATTTGTAATAGCTAAATCATGAAAACAGTGCAAATGTCCATCCACTGAGGAATGCATAAAAAACATGTGGTATTTTTATATAGTAGAATATTACTCAGCCATAAAGAAAGATAAACTCAAGACTTTTATAGGTAAATGGTCACAACTACGGACCATACTCATAAGTGAAATAAATCAGACCTGAGTGTGTAAACAACATATTGTCTCACGAGTGTAATAACACACATTTGTAACCCCCCATCCCACAAAGCAAGTTCATGTGCATGTCTTCCGACCATCCGTGTCTATCTCCACAGTATATTCAGACCTTAGCTCCACAAATGCAAGCTAGTTTCAACTTTTGAGGCATCTGCATACGGCTATCCATCATGGTCCTAGTTTATGTTCAAAAAAAGCAAACTAGAAATTCCACTTGACCTAGCTATTCCCTCCCAAGTATCTTCATGAAAGAAATAAAGACACATTACCATGATCCATGCACAGCCATGTCTATTGCAGCACAGCTCTTAACAGCTCAATCCTGGGAGCGGCCTGTATGTCCATCAGCAGATGAACGGATAAATAAAGCGGTGTGTACACACCATGGAGCACTACCGTGGCATAAAGAAAGATAAACATGCATCATTTACAGGAGAATGGATGCACCTTGAGACCATAACAGTAAGTGAAATAAATCAGACAAGGAATTGTAAGTTTTGCGTGGTTTCTCTTGTATGAGAAAACCAAAACTGTAAGTAAAGAGCAAAATAAAAGGTAGGTACTAAGAAGTAGGAGCATAGACCCTTCTCAGATGAGAAGCACATCAGGACATGGGGGGAGCTGAAGGGAGCGGAGGGGACAGCTGTGAACAAAGGGACGAAGATGTGTCCTGCGCATAAACCAGCTCCCCACAAGCAGTGTAAACGTCGTGCGCTGCAAGCACGTGCTGGTAAGAAAACAAAAGACATGCGAGCTGAAGACTGAGCCCAGGCATGTGTTGGATGTGAGTTTTTCTGTGTATTCACACAGCTCTTAAAGGATCCAGCTCAGGAAGTGATTATTTAAAAAGTGTGTTGATTAGATATCGAAAACACAATGTATGAAAAACGAGATGCAGAAAAGTATATGTAATGCACTTGAGACTTTTAGGTGCTCTACATATATATATATATATATATATATATATATATATACACACACACACACACACATCTGCTGTAAAGTGTACAAACATACTCAAAAAAGCAACACCAAGTGTGTAATAGTGGCCATCCTTAATCAGGGAGATTACAGTGATTACAGGCAACTCAATTGCTAATTATGATCGTATATTTCTGCACAGAAGTACAGGAAGAGCTTGACATGAGGTATGATCAACGCTTACGAATGTTTAAATGTAAGAATATTTTACAGTAGGAGACTCGCTGCCATCAACGCTCCTCGGAACACTCCTCGATTTAGAACACAATTTTCCCATCGTTCTTGCCGCCGTGGGAAGCGCTCCTGGAATCCCTCTTCCTGGAGTGTCTTTAGTGGCACCACCCAGTGTCCTGAAGCCACTCAAAACATCTAACTTTCATCGCCATTTTGCCTTTGTGGAAAAGCCAGAAACCACACTGCGCTAGGCCCAAAGAGTGGAGTGTGTGAAGACGCAGTGGCCTGTTTTTCAATCCCGCTTTTCCACTGGGCCGCACTTGGCGACAGCACCCACTGTATTTTTTGTTACACCTTGTAAAGACACTCGAGAAGGAAGGCTGCCAGACCTGTTTCAGAAAGTGCCAAGAGAGATGGGCGAGTATTTGGGGAGGAGAATGGATGGTAATGGGTTTTTCACTGTAGATTTTAAAACTTAAACATTCACCATATGTGTTCACCATCTCTTATCCTGGTTAACAATTATTAGCTCACAAAGGTTGGCACATGGGTACAGCTCAAAATTCCTGGTTCTTTCTTGAGATGTCTTTAAATTCTTCCCAGGGCACGCACAGCCCACTCGTAGACTTGCACAGGGCCATTCTTGAGGCCATTTATCTGCTCTATTCTGAGAAGAACACCAGTGAATTGAAAGCAGGGGCCAGAGGAGAGAAGGGTGAGGACAAGAGCTGGCAAACGCGTGGTGGCAGCGTGCACTTGGGGGGGAGCAGGAGAGGGACACCCATCGAAGCATCTGAGAACAAGGGCAGACACCATTCATGTGTGCAAAGCGGGGGAAGTCATCTCCACATCACTTTATGTGCCTGTGGTCCCGAGGCCCACCCCAAGCATTACTCCTTCTTCCTGTTAGAAGGCAGAGCTGACTTGATCTTGAAGCAATCACATTTAGATGCTCTATCTCAAAATAATTCACTTCCTAAGTAAGATTTAGCTCTTCTAAATGTGGTGTTTAGGGCATCTTTATATCTCCTAAACTTAAATTCTCAATTAGATCCAGCTTAAATGCCCTGAAAATTTAATATCTGATTGAAGTAAAATTCTAAGTAAATTAGTAATGAACTAGTAAACTATACAAATTCTTCTAAGCTCGCCATTTGAATAATTTTTTCCTGATATGCCCTGTTCACTAAAATCAGTACTCAGTATTTTTGTGATGAAGAAACAAGAGAAAGTAATTCTTGCTGATTGTTATATAACATATATTTTTAATCAGCTGTGGCTGTTAATTAAGAACTTAAATGCCAAATTTTATAACAGTAATTTCATTCAAAAATATACACTGAATACCCATCATGTGGGAATTACTGGACTAGTTGTAGGAATAGAATTAGCCAACCTGAAGAAATGTATAAAATGATTTTTCCAGAAGGCTATGATTAAAAATAAAACCAAGTTTCTCATCTTGAGTTATATTAGATCTGATTTAAAATATGCTGTTTTAAGATGAATTATAAACTGTCAGGAATCATGGTTATGAAAAGGGATTTCCAGAAAGATATAATGACTGGGAATTTGTGTTTAATCTAACAAACCACACTGACTATTGAATTTGTGTGTCTGAATATAAAGATTTATTGTCCCTGGAGGTAATTATTGACCTCAGCATCTTATCAGTCAATATTTACCTCTTGGGCCAATAAATCTTGATATAACCTCATGAAAGTCAATATCTGTTTAATAGTATACATGGAAATCTGTAATAGGTTGATTACAGGCTTCAGTGTCCTACTGGCCAGCTTACACCCTAACATCTAAGTGACATAGAATTGTTCCTTCTTTTCAGCACAGACTGAACACCCCTACTCATGGTGATTCCTTTATTCTTTGTCTAAGGCCGGGTGAGGAATTTTTATACCATTCTTTATTTCTCTTTTGCATACAAATCTTGCCTCTTCCATCAACCTGTAAACCTCTGTGAAAACAGAGACTAATTTAATGTTTTGCCATTTCATTCCTTGCTCTTGGAACAACTCGTCATCATTATAAGGGAAACATTTTCTCTAGACAGACAAGTCTCCCAGTACCTGGTCCCCCAGCGGTCACTAAGTCATTGTTCCTCCACAGTGTTCAACTCAAAATGTGTCCCAGACTCCGGAAGGATTCAGTGCCATAGGAAGCCAGGATGGCAGACATGACTACTTAGCAGGAAGCATGACTGTTCCTCATTCAGAGGAGTCAGAAAGTGGAGCCATAAGGTGGTACAGAGACTGAGTGCCATGCTTAGCACTTAACATGAGTTCATGGATGCCTAGTAAATATATATTGACCAGGCCACCAAACAGGCAAATACTGAAATCATTTTTCTTGTTTCATGTGCAGTTTCTGAAACATGGAAAACAGTTGAAAGAATAATTAGGCTCCTTCAGGGCCCTTTGTATTCATCAAACAAAGCTGTAGGCCAAGAATTAGATAAACCATAGTGATGATATCATCTGTGGCTGCAGAAGTCCTTAGGTTTCTATATGCTCCAGAGTTTCCCCAGCACCACTGGTCTCCTTACATGCAGAGTCCAGCCTAGACGTGCGAGTTAACCCAGCTTGCTTTTGTAATCCTGTCCACACCTCCATGGCTTGGAAACACAATGCATATTAAATTCATGGTGTCTTTTGTGTTCTCTAGCGGCACTTAATCCAGAGCTTCTTGAGCAGCAAACATTAATGTGGACAGGATTGGAAAGAGATCCAGGCTCCTCCTTGCCCATTGTGTAAACACAGTCCTGAGATTGCTCAGAAAGCGTGGGGCCCTTGGCTGTGCCGCTTTGATGATGCACTCTTAGTAATGTGTCATCTCCTCTCCTGATGAGATCAAGGCCAGTAAACAAAAACAGTATGACCTGGCCAAACCTCGACTCTAGCCCCATCCTGCCAACTTGATGACTGCTGGGTAACAATAGCTCCTTTCCCAGGGTGGAATAGAGGCATTGAGCATGAGAGGGAAAAAATGGCACCCAGCATGGCAGTGGACCAGGCTTGCTTGTCACAAACACTAGGTTGGGGCCAATTTATGTACAGTTTAGCAAGAGAACTGACTCTGTTCTGGGGAGTCTAGGATGTGAGACTTTTGAGCCCTTTGTCATCTCTCAGACCCAAAGGATATTCCAGTTATAACTAACATGGGAGCCTACTACTGATACCGGCTTGGAATTCACTAGGATACGGCCAGAAAGGGATGCATAGGAGATCGCTCTTTGTAAGAATGAAGCTAGGGGCAGACATTGTGAGGTGCAGACAATGTCACAACCCAGAGTCTCCAGCCTTTTTTGCAAGCGTGATTTTCAGATCTTTTCCACTGACTTGGAAACCTATGGTTTCCTGGAGAAAAGAAAACCTCTACACATGACTCCCTCAACATTTAGCCAGATGTATTAACTAGGACTCTCTAGAGGAACAGAATCAATAGGAAATATATGTCTGCAAAGGGAGGTATTAGGTTGGTTTACAGAATCAGAGAGGCAAGAATCCACAGTGGCTGCCTGCGGGCTGGAGAATCAGATTATCCAGTCATTGCTCAGCCCAAGTAGATGGGAGTCACAGAACAAGAAGGGTCATGGGTGCAACACCACCCCAGGATTGAAGGCCAGGAAGCCCACAGGATGGTCGCTAGTATGAGTCTGTGATGAAACATGGAGAAACTAGAAACTGCCGCACAACAGAGATGGTGAAGATAATCTCTTCAAACCACAGGAACACTTGTTTTTGCTTTCCCTTTTTATTCTATCCTGGCTACAAGCCTATTGGTTGGTGCTACTCACAACTGGGTTGGGTCTTCCCCATTTGGCTTGCTGGACTATATGTCAGTCATCTACAGACACACTCGGTTCTTTGCCTTCCTAATCTGCTGGGCATTTCTCAATCCAAGTTAACATACCATGGTTAATGGTCGCAGCCAGTGGACAGTCCTATCCACAGCTTGGTTTCTGTCTCGACTTGGGCCATGGGCACAGTGCAAATAACTCCGCTGCTTAAGAAAGCCAAGTTATGCAGGAAAAAAATCTCTGCAACTGCCTTGAACCAAACCATTCCTTATATCTGACCCTAGTGTCATGACAGACTGCTAAGAAAAACAGATGTGCACATCTGCCAGCCTGGGTATATTCAGGTCTTGTACAATCTTGGGTAAGGGACCCCTCTAGAATATCAGTGTGGGGCAAGAACTGGTTATCTCTTGTTAGTGTGATGGACTGACAACTGGTGGTCAACTTGCAACACCCAGCTCAATGAATCAGCATGGTGCTGGGTGTGGAGGGCCCACCTGAGGACTGTTGCCAACAACATGAAAAGGAGAACGGGAGAGGAAGATATGGTGCTGTTGGTTCTCCTGAGGGGCTTGTCATGCTATCTTTCCTGATATGGACTCAGCTATTCTCAGCATTGGAGGAGCTTGGGACCTTGCTGTTGCTGAGGGTGGCTGTGGTAAGTTTCAGGGGAGCTTTGGTTCTTACTTTGAGCATTGTTTCTTGGCTCCAGTGCAGACCCTCAGCCTGCTGGCATGGGTCCTTCACCCTTCTGGCACAGACTATCTACCATTGGCCTTTGGGCCTTCCCAGTGCAAATCCATGAAACAGACTTGCATGAGACATTGTCGTGGACTCTAGGCCTCCAGCAGGACTCACGGGGTGCACTGTCATGGCCGTAGGTCCTCAGCTGGACTCAAGAAAGATACTGCCTTGGGATTCAGGCCCTCAGCTGAATTCTTTGAGTCTCTAGTGTTTAGACCAATTTCCTGCACTATTTTGTATTTGACTCTTTGAGTAACTACTATAAAATAATCCTATAAATTAAGTGTGCTGTATAAATTGTTTCCCTTGCAAACCCTGACTACAACAGTTAGGTTCCTCCTGGCTTCAATTTGTCATTCACCATGTGACCATTAGAAGCCACTGAGTTCCACATAGGACAGGTTGAGGTTGTTCTGCTTGGCCAGGGAAGAGTTCATTGTCTTTAATGGTTGATACATTGTGTCAACTTGAGAAATTTGGAAGCTTAACTAAGTAACCCAGCAGTTCTACGTCTTAGAGTGTAGAGCTCATGCCCGGGGGGGGCTGTTTAAAATCCAGAATGTTGCAATCATTGATTCATTGTGTCAAGTTGAGAAGTTTAGAAGATTAACTAAGCAATTCAGCAGGGAGCCAGGGCCCTTACTTTGTAAACATGCTCAACCTACGCAAGAAGAGGGCACAGAGATGGCGTGAGTGTAAAGGACCCACCCTAGGGCAGGGAGCCTGTATACAATGTAATGGAGGGAAAGAGACTTGCTCTTCCCCCTTTCTGCTCTTGTTTGTACTGTCTTCCAGAATGATCTGTTGCCCCTGTGCTATGTACCATCCTGCCTTGGGGCCAGTCCACTATGGACTGAAGCCTCCAGAAACTGAGCTATATGAGCCTTTCCTTCCTTAATTTTGGGTGTCAGGTATTTTGTCTCAGTAATGAGAGAAAAGTAACTAGGACATTGTCAGATTAAATTGTGTCTGAATACCCTAATCTTTGACTATGAGCAACAATAATTTTAAATAACATCTAAAGCCTCTGCATGGTTTGAGGCCTGCTCTGAGGAGTCTAGTGTTTCCAGAAGTAGTCAATCGACAATGCCCAGAATCCACAACTTGGGATGGCGGTTTACTTCCTCATTCTCAGTAGAGTACAGTTGTGGGTTTCTCTCTCATCCTGCTTGTGTGCACCCTACCTAATATTCTCTTATTGTGCATAAAAAGTTATCAGTGTGAGTGTGTCTGCCATATCTACTTACCCACTCTCCCCTTTTTCTTGGTTTATTTCCAGCAGAGCTAGAAGGCTTAGGCTTCCCCTGACTGCAGTCTCACCCCCCCCCAGGGTCACCCCCTTCAAGGTCCTTACTAACCATCAGAGAGTTCTGCTTTATGTGCAGGATTTCACAAGGTTCATTCTCAAGTGCAGCCTGTGTCCAGTCATGATGGTGGTCCACCATCCTGCTTCAGCTCAATTCCACTCCCATACAGAGATAGATCTTTAATCTTTAACTCTTTATTTGTTTCCAAACAAACATGAAGTATTGTCTCACAGAACTGATGGCTGTTGAATCTGTCCAAATGGTTGGAGGGCACCGTTCTGGATGCCCTGGAGCACAGTGCCTTGGCCTCAGCTCTCACATTAGGACTAGTGGCAGCTGGGTAGGTCATCATCTATCACAGTCAAACTTTGGGTTGTGATCATGGGGCTCAAGTCCAACCCTTAGGCTGACCAGGACTAATTGCTTCAAGGCCAAGGCCACAGTTTCCATGAAGATTCATATGAAGTCAACTCCCTCTTAGAAGACGAGGCTGCAAGGGATAATTCTTGGACACCTCTTATTGGTTCAGAAAAACTACTGGCAGTTCCAAGAGTGGCCTGGATTTGACTTTATATAACAGGTTATACTTTGACAATTTTAATGAGTCCCATTGATAGCTTAGAAAGAGAATTTCAATCTGTCCTTTAATTTATTCATATGCTCTTTAATTCATTCTTTCCTCTATTTATTGAATAGTAGTTACTTGTCCATATGGTGGTCACTTAAAAATGTACAAATACAACTTGCAACCTCAAGCATTTTATCCTAGAGTTTGAGAAAAAAATAAAACATATTGTATAACCACATAAATCAGTGGATTTAACAGGGAATCAAGTCAAAACTATACAAATACATATAGTCACAAGATGGTGTGGACTCAAGTGTAATGCATGTGATGCTGGCTGAATGTGTTCAAAACTAGCGGAACTCAGACTAAGTCAAAGCCATTCAAAGCCCCCAAGCTTGTATGCCCCATGCTCATCACGACTCCACACCTGATCGACATGGCCTTGCCCTCTCAGCCCCACCCCTCCCTAGGAAAGATTCTCCCAGGACAACAATTCTCCCACCTTTCCCTTCTCTCTTCCCCTTTCCCTGCTCTCACTTGCCCCAAGGTTTCTTCCTGTTCTGCACTCCTTGCCTCCAACTCCTCTGTCCACCTGTTCCTCACCGCTCACCCCACAGTCACATCTTTGGAAGGTCCTTCCTTGTACACCTCTAGTGGCTCAGTTTTTCTGTACTGACGCTTCTGGCATGGTGTACCTCTCCTGTGCAGTCACTCCCGAAATATTACAGTTGTTTGTGTGATTCTTTGACATTTTTCTGCAGTATTTATGCTCCTTCGGGGTAAACCCTGAGTCTCATTTTGCACCTTCTGTTACTACCAGCACCAAACTAGACAGAACACATAGGTGCTCAGCAGCTGAGAGTGTGGAGAAACAGCTGGAAGATGGAGTCACATGAGATTTCAAGACACGGGAGGTATTTGCAGGACTGGGTCAGGACAGACTTTGGCAAGGAAGAGCTGAGAGAGTATTCTAGCCAGAAAAATCCTTGTGAGCACAGGCAGAGACACCTGCAGAAGCCTGATGCCTTTGAGACAAGATGCACTCCAGAAATGGATGGAAGAAATGCAAGTGCGGCAAATTGCGTGTTCCAGAGATGCGCACAGTGGTATCTCCTACACCTGTATATGTCTGCCCAATCTGCTGTGGTTACTTTATGAAAGCTGCACCACTGCTGCAGGGGAGTTGGCGATGGGTGGATCCCCCAGGAACTGCACTCAAAAGCCTCAATGTTGGGAGCTTCGTCTTCATCCAGGCAAAATTAGACGATGAGGGTCTGAACTTGAAGCTTGAATTGCCACATACAGAGTGATGGACCATGGCAGAGCAGATTTCCTAAAGACAGGAGTATCCATCTCTCTCTGTCCCATGCACAGCATCTTTGGAATTGGAGTGGATTCTTGTCCCCACTTTGAGCCACATGGCCCAGAGGAGCTAAGCTCATGAGAGTTCTGTGACTACTTTGTTAAAGCTCATGCAATGTTGAGTGAGATTTCTAGGGACATTCACTGTCTACTCATCCTTATCCGGGCACTGCCCTTGGAACTCAGGTGCCCTGCTGACAGAGACTAAGCCAAGAAAAGGGGCCATTGGGAAAGTTCTAGTCAATACCCCCAGGTGAGCACAGCCTTGGATTTCCAGGTGCCACAAACAAACCCTGTGAAGATTCTAGCCTCAGCCATCAGAGTCTTCCCAGCTGAGATCCAGAGATCCAACATGGCAGAGGTGTGGCACTCCTGCAGTGTCAAGTCGAATTCCTACCCCCTCCCATAGCATCCATGAGCAAAAAGTAATCATTGTTTTATGCCACTAAAGGTGGAGGGGTTATACAGGCATGTATATCAGAGCAACCCAGTATTCCAAACTGAGGAATGGGACTTTCATCCTACAGGGCAATGATTTTCCAGTTCAGGTCCACAGAACCTTCTAGTGGACACAAGAGAGGGCCACGTAGGGACAGCGAGACTGAGGCTCTGGTGACAGCCAAGTACTTTGCCACATTATCTGCCATCCATCTGTGCTTAAGGGCTGTGATGCCCAAAATAATAACATATTGGTAACTTATCTGTCAGTAAACTAGTGGCTATGACACTATATACATGCTCGTGTTCATCAGACAGCTGCTTCTCATTGACACTGGGCTGCAGCAGAGCTTGGTGTGCACCATGTGCACAGATGTGTGGGGCTCAGGCCATGGTTGCCTTGAAAATGCACGAAGTCATAGGCGCAGGCAGGAACTTGCTGAACAGAACTCTGGTAGCACAGGAAATAGTACCAAGAATCAACAAACAGAATCACAGCAAGTGAAAAAGCTTTTGCAGAGTGAAAGAAACAAGCAACAGAATGAAAAGACAACCTGCAGAATGAGGGAAAGATTTTGTCAGCTATTGTCTAGATGAAGAACTAATATCTAGAATAAATAAAGAACTCAAAAATTAGACCTCCCCCCCAAAAACAGACCCAATCAAAACAGGGGCAAGTGAAGTGAATGGACACTTCACAGAAGAGGTATAAGTGAGCAATAAATACATGAAGAAATGTTCAACATCACTAATCACTACATAACTGTAAATTAAAACAACACTGAGGCTCCATCTCACCTCAGAGAGAATGGCAATCACCAAGAAATCAAATGTTAACAAATGCTGGAGAGGCTGTGGGGGAAAAGGAACCCATCTACATTGTTAGTAAGAATGTCAACTAGCACAACCACTATGGAAATCAGGATGGTGATTCCTCAAAAATTTAAAACTACAAATTCCATTTGACCCAGTTAGTCCCCTTCTAGGTATCTTCACAGAAGATTTAAATACATCATATCACAGTGATACACACATACCTGTGTTTATAGCAGCACAAATCATAATAGCTAAATCTTGGAAGCAGCCTATATGTCTATCAACAGATCAATGGGTAAAGAAAATGTGGTATTCATGCACAACGAAGTACTATCCTGCAGTAAAGAAGGATAAACTCAAGTCATTTGTAGGAGATGGGCGAACTTTGAGACAATAATGCTCAGTGACATAAATCACACACGCACAGCTTCAGTATCACAGGGTTTCTCTTATACAGAAACCCAAATGATAACTACCATAGAATAAAGGATGTAAAATAGGAAGTAGAGAGACAGATCTTTCTCTAAAGAGAAGGGGATAAAGAGATGGAGGGCAGGGAGGGAAACAGGATAAAGAGGCATTTAAGATACGTACTGTACATGTTTCAACTCCACACAAGCAATGTTAACATTATGTACTGCAGACATGCATTAATTTATAAACAAACATGGAGAATAAGAGCTAAGCTGGCTTAGGGATTGCCCTAGGTTTGGCACTGGTTTGCCTGACCGTTATCAATGATGTTGTTAGGGCTTGCACAGAGATGCCCCGCCCCCGGCATCATGCACTCAGAGGCAGAGCTTTCCTGAGGTGGCTGGACAGAAGGTGTGTGGACAGGGAGGGAGGCTGTGTGATAACTGGATAAGTGCACTGATTGGATTGACACGGGTCTGGACTCGCACCTTGGGGGTGGGCGGTGGCAACCAGTGGGCGGAGCCTGGGTGGGATGTCAAGGGAGAGAGGAGTGGCGAGGTGGCTGCGTTCTGCCTGCCTGATAGTGCGCTTTTGTCTTGGCAACGCAAAGAGTAACGAGAAAAGATGTTTCAAAATCAAGAGCACCATGGGGGCCAGTTTGGAGATGGCCAAGAGCCTCCCTGGAGATCTTCCTTCACAGCTTCTGCTAGGATTTTCCTTGAACCCAAACCTCAACCTGCCCAGAAATGAAAACGTCATGGGTTGGTGAGTCAAAGCTTGTGTCAATTAAGCACTGATTGTAACAGAGCCTAAAACCTGCCCAGAATTTAACCGCAAGAGTGTGGCCCTCACTGCTGAGTTGCTGGGTGCCCTGAGTGAAACAGCAAGAGAAACATCCCCGCTGGCTTTCCCCTTTCCCCTGGTGCTTCTCCCTCCCTGTGGGGAGAGCAGGTGTGAGAGCCAGCAGGAGGTCCCAGCTTGGAGGACAGTTGAGAGGTGGACTGAGCCCTTCCTTTATCAGGAGGAAGTGAATGCAATCGTAGTGACCAGCTTTCAGACCTGCGTCAGCTCTTTTATGCTGTGAATGGCACAGTTTTGATGTCAGCAAGTTGGCTGTTCTTACAGAGAAAGGCATCATTATAATGATTTCACATCTCAGGATCTGCTTATTTTAAAAGGTGCACACTCATGATTTTATTGTTCATGAGAATTCCAAAGCAGTTACCTGGAGTTTCAGCATTTAAATCTCATGCATATTGGTCTTTGTTAATGAGTTTAATAGGCTCAGATGAGTTTAAATGAGATACACATACAGCTTCCAAAAGGTAGGGTTTCTCTTGATGTTTTCAAATCACTTATTCTGATGTTCCTCTATCAACTCTCTTCTGGCATGAAATAGTACCTATTATTTCAGACAACATGCAACACTGCTGGGGTGATTAGAGCCCAGACTAAAGATGAGTTGATTTTCCATGGCCATTTCCGAGGGTCTCTCTCATTCCTCCTCCTAGGTCAGGGTCTCTGGCAGTCAGCCAGAGAGTAGACATTTGCTATTCATTCATTTATTACCACTTAAGAAACATTATGAAAATAACCTTTATGCTTCTATGTCATAACCACAACATACAAATCGTCAAAACAAAAGATTATATTGTTTGTTATGGGTCTCAAAATTACCACTAGAACAATGATAGATGGAATGAAAACGTTGATTAGATTACATTGGATGTTATTTAATATGACTTTCTGCTAGAACCCAACATCCTCCTCTCGTAGCACAGATCCAAGTCATAACTAGCTGGCAACGAGACCTGTGGGAGCTTGAGACTCTCAGGAAGGTAGGAATCCCTTCAATCAAGAGCCAGCTTCCTGCTGCTTAGCAGGAGAATCTCAGCACTGTGCTGCGATGACTGCATCCATTTTTCATACAAATGCACCACTTTCTCTTTACCCCCTATTACCAGTGAATGCTTAACAGTTCTATCCAGGACAGGATTTTACCTGTGCTCACACTGCATGCTACTTACGGTCCTATTGTAAGCACCATGCATAATATAATAATTATTAAGGAGTATAAAAATAATCAGCTTTTAAAATTCAGATTGATACCTTTGCCATTGTTCTCCAAATTCACTAGAGCAGATGCTGGAGTTCTTTCAGATTCTTTTCTCTCTCATGCCCTGCATTAAGTCAAGTGTTACAAAGGTTGACATCAAGCAGGGCCCGTTAGAAGGCTGCAGTAAAACTTCCAAGGGTTTGGCCTTAGTATTATATACATTCAGCCATACATAGATGAATTCAAACTACACTTAAAGCAGTGTTGGTGGGAGCATGTTATACACGAGCACTGATGCCGAAGGAAAGGGTGCAAATCTACACCACTGCAAAGGCTTTGCTCTCATGTATTGGTGTATGTGTTACTAGTAAACATAGCATTTTAGTTCTAGGGAAATTTGTTCTTCAGAAATGTATCAGCCAGTTTCACAGTGGTCTGTGCCAGCTCCGTACTGACAGCACGCACATGTATGCATGCACATACATGCCCACACAGGCATGCTTGCACACACATACACACATCTTTATTACGTAGTTCTGACCGTGGCCCGGATACAACATGGCTTTGCAAACTGTCACAGCTCTGTGTTTGCCTCTCCTGATCATTAACCTGGATCGTTAACCTGCTCTGCAAGTCTCCCAGGTTCTCAGAAGAGTAAGATTCCCCCGGCCAGACACTCGCCTGACAGGATTTGGTCTCCCCTGAGCTCCCAGCTCTGACAAATCCAGCTGCCCCGACTACTGTGTGTCTATCTGCACCCTCACTCCCTTCTTCGAGTGTCCATCTCCAGCCACCACAACTTCCTGCTCTGAATCTTCAGCCTTCTGGGAACCTCTCTTGCACTGCCACAGGGGCTCTTCCAAATCCCTGCAGCGTTTCCTTTCCCCATCCATGACATTCACTTGCTGTCCAGCACAAAGGGCCCTTTTCTCAGGGCTGTTTGTAAAATCTCTTCAAGAAAAGCTCGGTCCTGATATTGATCTTGTAACTTTCTCCTTCTCAGAGTCAGCAGTGTGTCTACCCTAGAATCTTAGGCATAATTTCAGTAGTTTAGATTAATTATATACACTTCAAACTTAAACAAATTGCTCAGGATATTCTCCTCAGACATGTCGCACCATGTAATTTTTATTGGTGCCTAATCGTTGCATTCACCATGGGGAGTCTGTGTATGTACTTGACACATCTTTCTCCTCCATGTCGTTTCCACTTCCCTCCCTCCTTCCTTGCTCCGTCTCTTGGTTTCCTTTCCTTTTGAAAAACAAAAATCTGTCTCCCTGTTTCCTATTTCTATTTTAGACTTCCCTTGTAGAAGAAATGATGTGATATTTCAGCTTCTTTGCCAGATTTATCTCACTTCACATGGTCCCAAGGTGCTTCCCTTTTCTACAAATGACTCCAGTTTGTCCTCTTTTCTAAAGCAGAGTATCCTCCACCGTGCACAAACACCGCCTTTGCTTTATCCCTTCACCTGCTGCCCTGTGTCGTGGCCTCCTCCTCCGTGTGGTCGTGGAGGGCCTTCTGCAGAAGAGGTGACCTCCAGCGCACTCCCAAGGCCAGGGAGCTGAATGCTCTTTGCAGAATGCCAAGAGCTTTGCAGTATTTGCATGAGAGACACTTCCTTCACTGCAGTCTGAAAACTTAAAATTTCTCCCTAAAAAGAACAAAGATCTTCAACGGAGGAACCTAGAAACTGCCTGAGTGCTTTCCAGTCACTGTCTGTGGCCAGCACCCTCTTCAGCAAGCACCACTCTGTGAGCCCTGAATTGCTCTCAGACAAACCCAGAAACTACAAGGCTGGTGTTTGTGTGCTGGACACTCTGTGACAAAAGGGCCATCCAGAAACAGACTTTCAATGAATTATCTAGTTCATTGCATCACGGAAGGAAAGTTGCCCCATACCAAGAGATGAGCGCCCTGAGCAGCAGAAGATGGGAACCAGGCTAAGCGAACAGACCTGAGGAAGACCCTTCCGTGAGGAGCACTCTGAGAAAGCCTCACACAAGGCACCAGACCTCCTTGTTCTTGTAGGCCATGAGGCAAACATCTCCAAACTGATGACTCCAAATCAAGCCTGCTATGCAGTGATATCCAGAAAGAGAATCAAACCACACAGTTCGAGATAGAGCAGAATCATCTTCCCACCCACTTCTACACTCTTTTGAGTGCTCCAGGATACACACAATGGCTAAAGACCAGTGCATGTCCCACAGGACACCCAAGGCTATGGGTTCCTTAGCTCAGCTTCACACCTGAAAGCCACGCTGATAAGCCGGATGTGAGCAGTGTCACAGTCACTAGGTGGGGACAATAGCCGCCCTTGGAATAGGTGACCACAAGCTCTGCCAAGAGGAGCTTCCGAGCCCAGCTGGAAGGCCAGCTTCCCCCCAGAATTCTCTGATAGCCCAGGACAGGAAGCTGACACTGTGTCTGTCAGATGATGGGCTTGGTTGATCCAAAAGTACAACTGGTAAGTCAGACAGGATTGCGGGCAAGGGGGAAGTCATACACATGAAATACCTGGCTTGTGGGACTCTTAACCTAAATCCTTAATGAGCTCTGAAGATTTCTGGGATCACCTCTGGGTTCAGAAGTCAAGCTTCACTGGAAGGGTGAGACCTGCTTATACTTCATGGGCAAGACAGGCAGCCTAAAGATTCCCTCAGCTGTCTTCAGAGATCAGGGGAGCAATGAGGCAGGAATGAGGTTCTGCCCTGGAGCAGTGCATGGTCTCCCAGAAGAAGAGATGGCTTGAGAGATTCCTTTGCAGGAGCCCTGGATGGAAAGCCGTCAATCTATAATGTGAAAGCCCCCTTGTTGAAAGTTTGTGAAGGAAAGGTGATTGTTCGATAATTTAATCTTCTGCCAGAATTAAAGCCTTCTTAATTTCTAAGATTTTGGGCTTAAAATAGAAAAACAAACTATAACCATCCTTTGGAGGCCATTCAGTTCACTTTATATCTCTCTGGGGTTCTCTTACTGAAAAAATTGGACAGAACAGAATGGTACAAAGCAAGATCACAAAAGAAAATGAGAAAGCATTTGGCTTGCATAACCTCTTGGTAAAGAAAAATCTGTTATATTTGTTTGGTTACCATTTATGGAGACTTAACTTATCAAATTTAAATCTAGAACTTTATTTTAAGGTATTAATGAGCTTGAAAATAGGGTCATAAAATACTGGGTTGGAAGTTTCATATTGTACAACCATAATAAAACATGAAGAGACAGAAAGCACAGTGTTTCCAGTCATAATTCCTGCCATAGCTAATAATACTAAGAAGATGTTTGCTGGGCGTGGTGGCACACGCCTGTAATCCTAGCACTCAGGAGGCTGAGGCAGGAGGATTCTTGCAAGTTCTGGACCAGCCTGCACTACAAAATGAGCTCAACCTCAGCCTGAACTGCATAGTGAGATCCTGTCTCAGAAAAGACAAAAAAAAAAAAAGCTGACAAATTATTTTTGAAAAGTCAATGTACTATTCTTGCAACAAGTTTAAGGAATGTGAAATTCTACACAGGACTTGGCCACCTACAATCCTTTTTGATATACTGATAGACTTTTAATATTTTCTCTTGTTTAATACAAACTTCATTTAGGATATAGAAGAATTGAAACTGAGAGATAGTTTGCCTTTGTAAAACAGTATATTTTCTCATACTAATTTTGTTAGATTTATGTTTCAATCAGCAAAAATGTTCTTAAACACTAATCATTTTTCAGTTAAGCAATTTGTAAGTAAAGTCTTAGTCCCTTACCTTATGCTGGATATATTTACTATTTGTTTCCTGAAGTTTGTCTTTATGGACATCAAGGAAGGAGCTTCTTTTCATGTTTATGTCTATGGTCTGGAGTACATATGCTATTTGTTTAATGAGAGATAATACTCAAATAGGGAATAGTTTTTGTGAAATAAAAATGATGCTTAAATTTGCTAAAAGAACTAAGTTCTGCAGTTTGATATATCTCTGAATTAGCAAGGTTCCTGATGATTTCTTCACGTGAGGCTCAGCTATGTCCCTCACTACTCACGAAGCAGTTGTGCCCTCACTGAGCACCAAGAGCAGCCCTGGGCCCTCGCCACTGCTGGAAGGATAGCGGGACAGGCACTGAGGCCTGTGGTCCCCAAAGAGACCTACAAGCTGAGAAGCGCTGCCTCCAGCTACTGAGTGGAGGGTTGCTGGACTCTGGCTGTTGGAAGCAGCAGGGTTCGCCCTGAATCACTGCATCCTGCGCGATTTTGGAGAGCCGGTGGCATGCTCTGCCGAGAAGATTACGGTAGTGCTGATGCCAAATACTTGACTGATCAAACACGTCCGTGAGATAATGCTCACGGCTCTCATTGATCCCACAGCTCGATTGACCGTTTTGCTAATGGATAGGTTGATTGGACATGAAAAGAGGCGTTAATAAAGACTTTAAATGAGCCATTCGACTTCTTCCTATTGGAAGATGGAACAGATGGCTTTTCTCACTCTTCTCCCCACTAAATACAGTGAAATTTCCTGGGAATAGCACAAAACGAAATCAAAGGAGGACTTCCAAAGACAGAACCTGTCCAGGGCCACGGGACCCAGAAACAACATCGAAGCAGGTGAGTCGGGACCAGCCACCCAACAGCAAAAAGGAAACCAGGCCCGGCAGCTCACGAACCTGCTCTGAGCGACAGGAATCGGGGTAGGCTCCAAAGGCTGAACCCGTCTCACCAGCGCCACCAGCTGAGTGAGGGAGGCTCAGCAAGGAAGAATTGCCAAGAGTCTCAGAATAAGCAACTGTCCAGGCCTGGGAGGCCCTCTCTCCGCGGGGACTCCTGGTGGCCAGGATTCCTCAGCCATGACAGGGGTCAGGTCTAGAGGCATCTCTGTGTCTTCTCCTACCTACACACCACAGGCAGTAGGCTGGCCAGCAACAGGAAGCCCACCCAAAAATAGTGCCCATCTGTAACTCTTCATTTTCCCAAAGGAGGAAAAGCATATGGAGAACTGAATAAAAATAGAAATAGACCCGATCGAGATATATGAGATGCATGGTAAGCAGTGCTGAGAGAAACCAGTTCTTAACAGTGGGAGAGAGGAACTAGCACAAACCAGTAATCTAAGTGTCTATATCAGAAAACTAAAAAGAGCAAAGTAAGCCCAAAACAATCATAGAAAAGACAGCAATAAAGATAACAGCAGAAATCAATGGAATTAAAAATAAGATGATAAAAGCAACAAATATCTGCTTCTTTGTACACAACCATAAGCTTTAATAAAACTTTAATAGGACTGACAAGGAAAAAGAAGGGAGAACAGAAATCATAAATATCGGGAAGTACACAGTAAATGTAACTACAGACCTTGCATCTATCAAATGAATACTAGGAGAATATAAATAACTTTATATATTTACAACTTTGCTAACTAGCATAAATGGATTAATTTTACAAAACTATGAGTAACCAAAATAAAGGCTAAAGACCTGAATAGTTCTCTAACCAATGAAGAAATTTAATTCTTACTTTAGAAGCTTTTTATGTCAAGTCCTCCAGTCTATGAACATAGTATGTCATTCTGCTGATTTGCTGTTGTTCGGGTTCTTTCATCAGGACTGCAGACTAATGGTAGTGCTCCGAGCATGTGTAAGGCACACGAGGCTAAGCTGCACTCTATGAGGTTAGCTCATTCAGTGCACGTTCCACCTATAATATTTTCAAACTATGATGTGTGTATTAAACAAAACCCCAGCTGATGAGCTACTGTACTGACAGTGACTATGTCACCACTGAAATTAAGAACAATATAATTTACAATGGCTCCAAAAGAAATAAAATACATAAACATAAATTTTACAAAATCCTCATTAAAAAGAAACAAAGAATACCTCAATCGATGGAAAGACATACTGTGTTTATAGACCAGAGGCTTCATCTAGGAAGGCATCTCTTCTCCCTAACCTGATTTATAGGTTTAATGAACTTTCATTAAACTCACAGAAATATCTCATTGCTATTATTATTGACCTAGGCAAGTTTATTTTAAAACATATGCGAGGCACAAAGTCCAGATGCCTAAAATCTTTGTAGAAAGAAAGAATGAGGCAGAGGAATCACTGTGCTTAATATTAAGGATAAGGACATAGCTAGCGACAGCGATCACAACTACATAGCATTGGTAGAGAGAGAGATACACAGACCAGTGAGGCAGAAAAGACAACCTAACACTTCCACACACAGACAGATCTAACCAGTCCCACAAGACCAAGCAGTCTATAGTTTGAAAGGTCTGTAGTCACTTCCCCTTGATCTCACTCTTTATTTCTGATCCACCATAACTGTTCCACACAATGCAGAACAAAGATGCAAAACCAACTCAGTGGACAAAGAACAGCTGAATCCCTGATGCTTACACTTTATACAAAAGCTAACTCAAAATGGACCAGAGATATAATGTACATTGTAACACTGTAAAACTTTTAGAAAGAATTGGGGGCAGCTATTTGGGGGCAAATAGTCTTTAAAATTGACACCAAAACATCATTAAAATATAAAAGTGATACATTAAATTGTCATCAAAATTAAAAATATTTGTAAGAAAAGATAAACTAGAAAAAAGAAAAGTTATTGGGAACAAATAATCTTATGCTATGTATCTGACAAAGAATTAATATGCAGAATATGTATGGAATTCTTAAAATGTAACAGTATGAACAAATCCAATTAGGAAATAGGTAAAGGATATGAGCAAGCATTTTAGAATATCTATATATAGATAAATATAGATATAGATGATAGACAGATAGTACAGAGCAAGCAGAATGATGAACAGTAAGAAGAGACAACCTGTGAATTGAAAGAAAATATTGGCAGCCACCCAGCTGATGGGGGGCTAATATCTGAAACACACAAGGGGCACAACTCACTAGGAAGAAATCAAACAACCCGGTTAAAATGGGCAAAAGCCTTGCATAGGCATCTCCCACAAGAAGACATGCAAATGGCAAAAGAGATATTTGAAAATATTCATCAGTAATCATCAGAGAGATACAACGATGAGACAGTACCAGCAAGAATGGGTCTGACCGGAAAAAGAACAAAAGAACAAACAATGACTGTGTAGAAGGGTTTTAAACAAAAGGAAATTCTTTCACAATGTTGGTGGGACTCTAAACTGTCACAGTGATTATGCAGAACACTGTGGAGGTCCCTCAAAAAACTAGAAAACACAATCTCTGCATCGTTTCCAATGTATTTTCTAAATTACTTGCTACTGTCTTTGATGGTTTGATCGATCTTACATTCTTCCATCTGGTGGACTGAGCAACTTCCTTGAAGATGACAGTACATAGTGTAGCAACCATCATAAATTCCTATCATTTTGTTTTGAGGTCATGTATCATTTTTGTTGTTTTGATTTTGTCCCCCTTGCTGTTTTGTTAATTTTTTTAAATTTTTGAAATAAAAAAGCAGAGTTGGACTTGGCTTCATACCCGCAACCACCAAAATCTTTATGTTGAAGAGATACGGCACCCTCGTGTTCACAGCAGCATCGTTCACATGGGTCAGGATGTGCAAGGAGCATAGGTGTTTATCAACAAGAGAACGGGGGCCAGTATGTGGCTTTTATAAATGGTGTGGTATGGCTCAGCCTCAAAAAAGATGGAAACCTGTCATTTATGGGCACATAGACAAATGCAGAGAACACTATTTTAAGTGAAATAGCATCAACTCATGTGGATTCTGTGAGTGTTAAATTCATAAAAGCAGAAAGTGGAGTGGTGGTTCCCATAGCCTGGAAGGGATGGAAGAGGGCGAGCTCTTAGCCTCAGGCCGAAAGTTTCTGTTTGGCTAGAGGAGTAAGTTTCCAAGATTTATTGCACAACAGGCTCACAATATTTAATAGTAACGTATTGCGTATTTCAAAATTGCGAAAAGAGTAGTTTTTTAAAGTTCTCGTTCCCAAAGAAATATGTGAGGGGATGATTATGTAAATTAACTTGATTAATCGTTCCACAATGCATACATATATTAAAATATCACACTGTGCTCCATAAAGACATTCAATTATTTCCTTCGATTAAAAATTATATAAGGGCTAGGGTTGTAGGTAGCTCAGTACTAGAGAGCACTTGTCTAGCACACGCGAGCCCCTGGGTTTGAACCTCAGCACCACAAGGAAAAATGTGATATGAAATAAAATGAAACTAAGGCCATCTAAGCAAGAGAAAGATACACAGATGGCATGTCCATAAAAACAGACTTCATATCATTAGGAAATTGCAAATTAAACCACTATAAGATATCCCCATATACCTGTCAAAATTAATAAACTTAAAACTAGGGATGACACCATATATTTGAAAGGTTGCATACGGACTGGATTACTCACACACTGCTTGTGAAAATATAAAATGGTAAAGCTCATCTAGCAACCAATAGAACTGTTTCTCATAAAGCTAACCATTTGATTATCATACACCCAAGAACCATGTTCCCGAACACATACCAAAGAAGTAGTCCCTGTGTTCACTAAAGCCTGCATCCGGATGTTCACAGCTACTTGTGTGGTGTTAGCAAGCAGTGGGTGAGACAAGCTGCAGCACCTCCATGCCATGTAACCCTGCTCAGTGACAACAGGCAACTCACTCCAGATAGAGGCAACTCCATGGATGGCTTCCAGGGGATTCTGCTGTGTCGGGGGAAATCTCATTCCAAAGGTTACCTATTGCATGACTTTATTTATACAATATTCTTAGAACAAGAAAGTTACACAGGGGGTGACCTGGGGATAGTTGTTAGTACAGTTATAAAATGGCAGTGCAAGGGATCCTTATGACAGCAGACTGTTGCTTGTCTAGCCTATCAAGGCCAATGTCATGAGGGTGACATCACAGTGTAATTATGCAAGGTAGTCTCATTCCAAGAGACTAAGTCCTTGTTACTTACACCTTTAATATTTCTGACAGTGTACGTACATCTATAGTTATTTCAAAGTAAATTATTTAATTTATACCAAAATAATGTCAGTGCAGCCATACCTGGAAACAAGCTGCACTGCACAGTCCAGCAAGGCTATGGAATGCCCGCTGCCAAGCAGAGGCATGCTGCCCAGTTCCCAGAGTGACACGGCTTGAAGAGAAGTGGCAGGGCTGGCGAGCCTCCTGTGACCCTTAACAATGGTGACCCCAGTCCTCTGCCTCTTCCAAGGTCTGCAGTGCTCCGGAATTCTTCCACTGTTTTTAGTCCCTGGACTTCGAGAGTCTTGGACTCTTCTTTGGTTCCTTTCTCCTACCCCCGAATCCACAGGAGAGTGGAGAACATGTAATGGAGGACTCTGTCCTGGCCCACTGAGTTTCTCTCCTTCCGAAGTTGGCTCAGTGTCATCTGTCTGTTCCTTGAACGCTTCTTATCTTTTCACTTGGACAATCCCAGCTCTCCCACAGAGAGCTCTGGGGACTGGGGGCAGGAGAAAGGATAGGTCACATCTGTGCAGCCAGGACCCTGCATATCAGCACCAGCTCCCAAGGAGGAATGAGACATCATATAAGAGGAACCCATCATATGCCCTAGGCCACATACTTGGTTTCCTGGCCCCCAGAAGGCCTAGGCTTGGTGGCTGGGACACCATCAGCACATGCTGACATTGGTTCTTGGACATTAATTCACATTCCCAGGTGCTCTAACTTTGAAGTAAAGACAAATCTATTATTTCGCTCTGAGTTTCATATTATAATTTGTGGAAATCTTTAGAACTTATCTCAGATTCTTTTTATCTTTCTGCAGCTGGATCTGCCCAGTTCTACTTACACACAGTTCTATTTACATGCAAAAGCTGGGTAAATATAAGCACTTGGAGCACAGGTGTTGTGGACTAAGAAATTCAAGGAGCCAGAGGGATCCTTTCACCTAGAACTCCCTGAGGAGGCCATGTTTCCCATAATTGTGAACACCTAAAGCCCTCCTTGAAGTGCATGCTTGTGGGTGCTGATTTTCCCTTCAATAAGTGACCCTGCTGGTTTCTCTGCCTCAGGTAGCTGCAGCTGTGTACAGTGAGTGGCATGTTGTCACTGCGCAGTGTTACACGGCATGAATGCACCACATTTGTCTCACCTGCCACTTGTTAAGCAACACCACCCAAACTGCTGGGTACACCTGGGTGCAGGCTTTATATGAACTGAGAGACCATTTCTTTGGAGCTCAAGTTCAAGAACAGGTATCATGGGTTATATATTGAATATTTAGATTAATAAGAAATTGCTGGACTGCTTACCAGATTAGCCTTGCCATTTTATATTTTCATCAGCAATATGTGAGCAGCCCAGTCTCTCTGCAACCTTGCTAATATTTGGTACCATCCCAAGTTTCATGTTTAGCAATTTTGATATAGGTATATGGTGCATCTCAACACTAACACCATCTGAAGGGCTCTCAAAGTGTAAATGTAGCCATCTGCATTGTATTTTCCATACCCAGGGACCTGATTGAACTTCAAAAGTAATTTGGGGAAAAATACTGCATGAGTACTGAACATGGATAGATATTTTGCCGCTATTCCCTGAAAAGTACAGCATAACAACTCTTTACAGAGCATTTACACTATATTAGGCATTGTAAAGAATCCAGCGGTGATTCGCAATATATAAGAGAAAGTGCATCATTTATACATAATGCTATGTATAGCGTTTCATATAACAAACTTGAGCAGGGCCAGGTTCTGGTACTCACTGGGAGAGGCCAGAACCAACCTCCTCCAATAGTAAGGGGACCCTGAAAACCCATGGGATCCACGGAAGCAGCTTCCCCTATGCTTGGTCTGGGTGGTCCCAGGTACAGTGAGCAGGAAGGGTGTCTAGGAGGCTCCCATGTGCACCAGGGTTGGGAATCATGGTCTGGCCTCTGGGATGATTCTCATCTTACACACAGCTACAGTTCTATTCCTTCCTCCCTCAGCCTTCTGAGCACCTCCCTGATTCCCAGCTGTGATACCGGACAGGCTCATTTCAGAGGATTCATTTTGAATTTTATTTCATTTGTAATTGCTATATCATTGTACAGATTCTTGAGGTAAAATGGAATGTTTCCTATGTGTGTACATTGTGTAATGATCAAATCAAGATTTTCAGCTTATCGCTCTCCCAAGCGTTCATCAGTCTTTGTAGTAAGAACATTCAGAGTCCCCTCTCCAGCCACTTTGAAGTACATGTTAGTATGAATGCTATTCATTTTGCTGTACAATCAAACCCGACTCATTCCTCCGACCTTCCTGCAATGTTGTACCACGTGACCCGCATCTCCAGTTCTCCCCTCCAAGCCTTGGGGAACCACTGTTCCATTCTGTATTTCTATAAGGTCAGTGAGGATTTTTTCAAGTGCAGGTTTCTTATTCCGCAGCCATGCACTCTGAGTCAGAGGCATTTTTACAACCTCCACAGATAATTCTATTGTAATGCTCCATCCTGGCTAAGAACCACCCACATCAGAATCTAAACCTAAGATGCCTCAATTGTCTTTGGAAACACATACTAATCTCTCCCTCCCCACCAGCTTCTCCCACTACAGAGAGCTGGCTCTTGTCTTTCTTCCCCCATGGCCTCTTCAGAACCCCTCATGCCCAACCCAGGACAAGGACTCTACTTCCCCAAGTGGAAACCCCTGCTCCTTGCTGTCCTTTTGCCTCTCTGACCACTCTTCTCTTTCACAACGCCTTCCTCCTCTTAAAGGGGCTGAAATAAGTACCCAAGATCCTTGAGCACAGTTTGTCCTCCAATAGTCCTATTTGTTTTTGTTGATTTCATGGTATGCGGGACTGAACCCAGGGGCTTGGCACTAAGTTATATCTCTAGCTCTTTTCATTTATTTGTTGTTTAACTTTGGAGATGGGGTCTCACTAAATTGCTAAATTGCCCAGATTGGGATCAAAGTTTTGAGCCTCCTGCTTCAGCCTCCTGAATGCTGGGATTATGAGTATGCACCATCATGCCTGGCAAATGTTTATTTTGAAAGGCTTAAATAAACATTCCTATTTTTCACAACTTCATACTTTATTAGGGGCCTTACTATCTGCTAACACTTTCTCTCTGATCTTTCCAACATTAAAAGCCCTATTTATCACTTAAAATTTATCTTTCTACTTCTTTGCAAATAGGGCCTCGAGATTGGCACTCCCTTTCAAACGTGTGAGCAAAATAAGCTTTATTGTAGAGTCTGTTATGAATGGTCTCGTGTTATCTCTCTGTCTCCACCCAATGAACAGTGAGATCTTGAGGACAGCAGAAGCCTTGTGGAACATTCTGCAGCGGAATGTTAATGTTTTCTTGTGAATGGAAGGAGTGTTACCTGCGCCTGCTGTATTCAGAGTTCAGTTACATCATCAGATTCATTTTGCTATTCCAGTAAAATTTGACCCTTTTGTTCCTGTAAAGAGAAACAATAAAAATACTTATGCTCAAATTTCTTCACAGAGATGCAAAGAGTTCACTGGAAGAATGGTTCTGTCATACATTTAAATCCTCAGCCATCTCCAGGGAGAAAGGGAAAGCTACCAGCTGATATGATATGGGAAACAGGGTTAATCCATTAGGAATAATGAAATATTTAGTATCAGAATAATCTGGCTTGTTGAATATAGAAGTCTAGAAATGTGTTTGGAGATTCATTGTTTTGAGCATATTTCAGAGCACCCTTTTGGATTCATGTAGTTAACATTAAAAATCCAGGGTCTGGGGATATAGCTCAGTGAAATAAGCACTTGCCTGGCAACTGCAAGGTCCTGAGTTCGATCCCCGGTACCACCAAAGGAAAAAAAAAAAAGAGTTGGCCGGGGTGGTGGCGCATGCCTGTAATCCCAGCACTCAGGAGGCTGAGGCAGGAGGATAGTTATGAGTTCGAGGCCAGCCTGGGCTACAAACTGAGCTCAAGGCCAGCCTGAACTGCATAGCGAGACCCTGTCTCAAAAAGACAAAAAATAAAATAAATAAAAAATAAAAAAATAAATAGAAATCCAGCCGCCATTGGAATTCCAGGGAGATACAAGAATCACAGCTTTGATTCAACTTCTACATTTTTAAACCCAGACATACAAGTCAGCTTTCCACTTCCGACTGGTCTAAGAAATGAAGTGTTTCACAAGATTATAGGTCGAAACATGAGGAGAAAGCCCTGGCATTTAAGGAAATAAGACTTCTGATAAACAAGAATAATGACAAACATCCTTTAGGTAAAATCTCAGAATCCTTAAAAATCACATTTGAAACTAATTTTCACCCACAAACATGGGCAATTATAAATATTCCTATAAAATAACAACTACACTGTAACCCGATTATTGCAGAGTAGAGAGATGTGCGTTCCAAAATCTACAGTCCATACACAAAGCAACGAAACCCAAACAAGTGAAGCCTCTACATTCTCCCTGTGTTTCAGATCAGCTGTGTCAACCACAGATTGGTTAGAAGATATTCTTCAGCCAGCAACTGTTTTTGTTAGCTGACTAATTACAGCACCCTGCATTAGGAGTTTGGAGTATCCAAAACTAAACCCTGTACATCCTATTCCTTCCCTAGAGGACAGTGACTCATAAACAAAGGGTATGGACATGTTTCCAAAGGTGGAGGCCTCCGAGATCTCCAGTGGGCCCAAAGGAGGGCTTTGGAAGGTGGCTACTGTCTGCACAGGAAGTCTCCATGGCAGATATCCAGACTACACACAGAATGAGGTTAAACAACTCATTAGCAAGAACATAAATGGTCCATATTTTCAAATAGACCAACAAATATTTCTAAAAAAGAGATGTATGTAAATGTCCAACAGGTATATAAAGGACACTCAGTATCACTATGAGGTAAATGTAAATCAAAACACAATGAGACACAGCCTCACACCTGTTCCTGCTAAACATAAGCGCTAGGGAGAATATGGCAACAAGGAACTCATACTTTCTATTAAAAGGTAAATTAGTGCAGCCGTTGTGGAAAATGACACAGAGTTTCCTCAAAAAGAAACAGTTACTACAGGTTCCAAAACCTCCTTCTGGGTTTACATCAAGAGGAAGTGAACCCGGGGTGCCGGAGGGATTTCCGGACCCCATGTTGGTAATGGCATCCCTCACAATAGTCAAGATATGGAAGCAATCTAAGCACCCATTGGTACAGGAATGGATTAAGGAATGTGAGTATCTTCAGTGGGATAGAATTCAGCTGGCAAATGAAGACAGTTCTGCCATGTACCAATACTCAGATGTCCTGGACGGCGCTCAGGCCAAGAAAGATAAGTCCTGCCTGCACTCCCTAAGAAGCAGAGTCAAAGAAATTCACTCTTGGTGTTACTGACTCCGCCACCCAGCCGCTGTCCCCAGGTCTCCAGTGTGGCCACTGATGTTATTTCCAGATGCATGATGCTCTCTGCAGGCAGAACTTTCCCCTGCTCCAGGCCATGAAATGGGCACATAGCACTGTGCCCAGCCCTCACCAAATGTTCGATTTAGCATAGTACTGTGAAAAGTAATAATGTTGTTAATACTGGCTAATGTCAACTGATAGGGCTCAGAAGGTTTTGTTATTCTCTTGTGAAAGCAAACGTCAGAATGAACCAGGTCCAGTGTCCATCTTTCACTTAGGATGTCAGTCTTTTGAATCTACTTCTCTGCTTTTTCCTCATGCTCACAGGATGGCTGCTGCAGCCCTGACATAACATTTCTTCCTCACACCATTCCTGAATAACAGCCAGGAGGAGAGAGAGAGACAAGACAGAAAGGTGGAGATCTTGCTAAATGCACCTTATTTCTTTTTGTTCCCAGAAGCCACCAGTCAACTTCTCCCAGGACCCCCCAGGAAAAGAGGAATCACCTCCCAGCTCCTTCCATTCCTGGCCAACATGAGTGGGATTGCTGAGCTGGTTGAGTTATGTCAAGTCTTACGTTCAACTCCAGGGCAGAAAATGCCCACCCCGGGCTTCGTGTTCCCCGAAGCCGGGCAGACTCTGATCCTCTGCGCTAGGGAACGGTGAGGACGCCTGCCAGCAGGGCAGAGCCGGACCCCAGTGGGTCTCAGTGGACCCTCAAGGAAGCAAGAAAAGAGTGACGCTCAGAGGCAGTGACCAGTCTCAGGGGTCACACAGCGGATACAGGCAGATGGGGGCTCGGCTCTACGGGTTCCACATCTTCCAAGCCACTCTGCTGGCTTGGAGTACAGCCTGGAGCAAGTGGGGCTCTGGGGCTTCTGCACCCTGCTGTGGAGACAGGTCCTGTGAAGAAGCCCTGGGGCACCTGGCCTGCGCAGAAGGTGCCTACACCCTGAGGTCCTGCGCAGAAGGAAGCCTCTGGCCATAGCTCTGCAGCCCCCGAGGCTTTTCTCGGCTTGTCCCCTCCCAACTAGTTTTCTAAATCTACATGGAAGGTTGGGCCAGTTTGCGGTGGGTGCTCCTAAACTTACCTTGCAAGCTGGCCTCACACATGTTCTTCCTGGATTTGCTGTGCCCACGTGTTTGGTGCTGACTGTCCAGTCCTATCAATTCTATTTATCCACAGAAGCATTCAACATTCATTACTGGTTCCATCAAGTAACGATTTGTATGTGTGAGGAGATATAGGCTCTCTGTCTCTGTCTCTGTCTCTCTCTCTCTCTCTCCCTCTCTCTCCCCCTACACACACACACACACACACACACACACACACAGGATTTTCAAGGTGCACTACCACACACGAAAATAAATTCTAGGTGGAAAAAATATTACATATAAAACAATAAAAGCATTAGAACTTCTAGAAGAGAAAAGTGTGAATTTTAGATGGCACATTTTATTACTGCATAGTAATTATAAGAAATGATGGGCTCACTGTGGCATTTCCACACACACAGGTAACAGGCTTTTAAATTCTCCCTCCTCCTTCTCTACCCGGTCTCTGAGTGGCACCCAAAACAGAAACCATAAAAGGAAAGAGAATACAGAGAAACACAAAAATTAAATATGTGAAAAGCCACTTAAAAAATGAAAGATGAAAAAGAACTAAAAAAAGTATCATGACATATCAAACAAATGGTTATTAGGCTTGGTGTAAAAATGTGCTTACGTGTCTTAGAAAGGATGAGAGCAATAAGAAAAATAAGCCAAGGTTTTGGAAGTTAATTCACAGAAGATAAACAAATTTCCAGTCAATATTTATTAAAAGAAGTCAGGATTTTTGCTTTGCAATTTAAAAAGCACAAGGTAAAATCGGTTACCAGTTGTCTTAACCTCAAGCTGTAAGGCACAAACCCCAATTAAAATATCTGTGCTGGAAACAATTCCGGATAATGTGACTCTCACAGCAATAAAAATGTGCGTTGGTTCAGGGTTTGCAATGCATAGTTCTACATTCTATGCACTGCATTAAGAGGGTTTAAATACAGACTTCCATACTCTTTGGCTTAATGATTTCATCTTTAGGGAATCATTAGAAAATATTTGCCTGTAGGAATTTTTATTGTAGCAAAGTTTGAGACAGGGAAATAACTAAACTAAATAGTCATCCATAGATAGCTAAATTATTTATGGTACCTACCATGGGCTGGACTGCAACGCCACAGTTTAAGTGGAAAGCAATAAAAGTAATTTTGTAGAAATGCTTACAACGTACCATTATTGGCACAGTGGCATTCAAAAATACACTTTAAAAACATGGGCCTGTGTATAGAGTCCTTTCTCTCCATATCCTGTGATGAACACAAAGCAAATTTATCTTTACGCTACCCATCTCTCCACTCACTTTTCTCCCACAATCTTCACAGAATGTTCTCTGATTTTCCTAGAGTATCCCTTCTCTGACAACCTGGAGCACTGCTCATCTATCATATATTTATGGAGTCCCACCAGAATTGAACTCTTTGCTGTTTTTATTGGCCACCTTCCCCCACTGGACCTTCAGCGATTAAAGGCAGAACTAGATATTTATTCCATATAAAACACTTGGTAATTAACATGTGTTCAAGAAATGGAACCATTCTAGCAAAGGTTAAGTGACCCCAGACAAAGGTTAGATTGGCCTACCTGAACCCAGATCAAAACTCAGAAATGTCAGCAAAAAAATGATTGAATTTTTAAGCCACTAAGTGTTAGAACATCTCCCAAAGGGTGATGCCTCAGCTATCACAGCTGCTGCCGTGCAGGACGCTGATCCCAGACACAGATCCCAGCCCCCTGACCCTGCGTTCTGACTTGACCTCCAGACTTCTCCACTGGGACACTGGTTGGCCCCTCCCTATCACAAGAGCCAGTGTAGATATTTAAAGCTCTGCTAACTGGAAGGATTCTTTTTTCTGATGGTGCAAGTTGAGACCAAGAATATTTTGAGTAAGATTTAAAGCTAAGTGCCAGACTTTAGCGCGAGGACTCCTTCTTTAGGACTGAGGAGATAGTGCTACTTGGTGCATGCATCAGCAGGGCAGGTGCACATGCCCCTCGGCCTCCCTGGGGCGCTGGCGTAGGAAGCTGGCATCCCATCCGGGCTTCTGAAGTGAAGAAGAAAGTCAGAGTCGGGAGACCACGGCCATTTGCCACAGCGCCATAGCTCAGCCTCGTACTGAAGCAAAGAGCTTCACCTCAAAAGTGCAAGTCTCAGGGACCCCTGCATCACGGCCTAGCTTTCCCGGTGGCAAGTGTGAACATCTGTGCCTCACTTTCCTCATCTGTAAATTGCAGACTGTTACAGGCGTTGCTCCTAGGGACGGTGCAGTTGCAAATGAGGACGGCGCTCAGGGGCACGCAGCCATCAGAGGAAGCTGCCGCGATCCTCAGTGTTGAAGAGAATGTGGAAACCAACCTGCGTTTACCAAAATCGGGGACATCCTTCCCCTGTTGTCAGCGCAATCCCTGCTACCACGGGAATTTCGAGTTGTGTCTACAATGATTTTGAGGAAACCATGTTAGCTATTTTGTGTTCGTCCATCTGTTTTATCATCAGCAATTTCAGTTTTGGAAACTCTATTTTGTAGTATTCCTTGAGAAATAATTTTGCTTTACATTTTAAAAGGAAATACAATCTTTGAAGTTTATGGTATTTTGTGCGACAAAATATATATCAATACAATTTTGCAAATAAAATCACCATATCTAGAACAGTAACATATTTTAGCCTAAATAAAAGCTTCAGTGAGTAAACCTCAGCTGTCTATAAGTTAAATGAAACTTTCTCTTAAACTAAAATCTCCAAAGTAAAAACATTTCTAGTATTTAAAAAAATCTTGTAATCCATTGTGAATCCCAGGGATTTTGATACAGAAAGTATCTAACTGGATCATTTTAGAAATCTCCAGTTTTCTCCTCAAACACAATAGAAAAAGAAAAACACAACTTCTGAGCCATTCATCTTACATGTTTAGTTTAATTCATAAACTCAGTAAAATAAAAAAGACAAGGCAATACATAGATCATCCAGGCACAAACTTTTCTCTCTTTTTCATTCTCGGGTTATACGTCTTTCTCATTCTTTAAATTTTCATATTAACTAAATTATAATAAACTTTAAACTTTTATGTTCCTTTTGTTCTTATACAAGTGTTAATTCTTAAGGGCCATTTTTGAAATCCACCTGAATATAGTTTTATAGCAACCCTCCCTTTCTCTAATTTTCTTTTTTGAGCCAAGATCTCACTAAGTCTCTAAAATCCCTAGGCTGGGCTCAAACTTCTGATTCTCCTATGCCAGCCTCCCCAGCGCTGGGATGGCAGGTGCGCACCACTAGGCCCAGGTCGGTCCACCCTGCTGATCCTGCCCTCTCTTTTGTTAGCCCTCCCCTCAGCCCTGCAGGAGAAGTGGGTGGCTTAGTCGCTTTACCCATTTTTGGGGGATGTGTCACTGTAAGCCTAGAGAGATGCTGCAACCAAAGGGAAGTGGCCAGAACACAACCAACCACCTGGACTCCTAGCCTAGATATCCTGTTGTTTTCTGCCACCTCCAGCAATCCAAGAAATGGGAACCTGGGAGAGCTCCTTCCCCTGGGGCAGTCAGCATGCAAACCACTACCCTGCAGCTTCTGGGGCCCAGCAGCAGCTGTGCTCAGAGGATCTCTCTCCCCTGGCTTCTTGCAGCAGAGTTCACAGCTCAGCTGTCCACTCCTAACTCCCAGTTGTTATTCCCTGCAGGCCTTGTGTTAGCTCCACACTGTCCCTCTGCCTGGCCTGTGTGAGGACAGCAGGATGGACCCACCCCTGCTCCTGTGCCAGCTGCAGCTGGGGCCAGGTCTGGGCTGAATATGTGGTTGACATATTCCTCGGGTGCAAGAGTCACTCAGCTGGACCTCAGCAAGCAGAGCAAGCTGAGCAGCAACAGGGACCAAGCCTCTGTCCGGGGAGGGAGAGAGCAGTTTGCAGCAGAGTGGCAGCTCTTCCTGGTCCAGGTCTGTCAGGGTTTGACACAGATGAAGAAAATGTGATTATACACAAGGGCGCACTACTTGGCCAGAGAGGAGGATAAAGTCCGGTCATTCATAGGCAGCTGGTTGCACCTTGAGGCCATAACATTAAATGGCATAAGTCAGACACACAAGCTTCAATATTGCATGACTTCTCTTATATGGGAACACCAAAGTAATAAAGACCACAATAAAGGATAACAGGGAACAGCAAAATAGATCTTTTGTACATGGGAAAGGGACCGAGAGATGTTAGGGGAAAGGAGATGTAAAAAGAATCATGATGTGTTATTTATTTATATCAATTCCCTGTAATAAACGTAATCATTGCATGCTGCAAACACAGCACTACGGTTTAGGTCTGGATGCCCCCCAAAGCCTCATGGGGGCAGGCTTTTCAGAGGTGGCTGAATCTAGATTTTGTGACTGGTTCATTGTCTTCTGTTGGGACTGGTGCTGTGAATGGGCAAGTAGCCTCCATACAGTAAAGGGGAGGAAGAGAGGCTTGCTTCTCCTTTTTCGCCTTTGTTGCGTGGGCCACCCCAGCTGGCATGAACTGCTGCTCTTCTGTCATGGCGCCCTGCCTTGGAGCAATGCTGAATATGGACCAAACCCCCACAAACTGTGAGCTAAGCAAACCTTTCTCTCCTTAACTTTGGGTGTCGGGTATTTTGTCCAGCGATGAAAGAAAAGTAACTAAGACACATGGACTCATGAAAAGAAAAAAGAAAAGCGGTGCTGGGTTTGGGAGGGGATTTGGCAGAGTGCGGTGAAAGCACCCTAAGGGGCAGATGGTGGCGGCAACCTGACAGCCACCCTTGTGCTCCCAGGGAGGAGGGAAGAGGGGACAGGCCTTCTGGCCACACTGTGACCACCTGAGACCTCCTGATGACCCTGTTTTGGCCCCAGGTGCACCAGAACTTTCCAAGAAACAGAAGCTCAGCTGGGACCCGGAGCCACCCCGGCAGAAGCCTCTGACCTCTACTCCTCTCAAATGATGTCCTCCGAGTCCTGGAATATCCACTGCGACATGGACTCCAACCACATGCTGTAGGGTTAGGGGCTGGGTTTTCCCGCCCCACCTCAGACCCGGAGCAGAGCTGCTTTGGAACAGTCAGTCAGGCATGGATCCTTGGAAGACTGCTGGTGGGCACTGGTGCGAGCCCGTGTGCCCTCTGTGTCCCCGCTCAGCCGCGCCAGCCCGGGGAAAGCACAGGGAGAGCAGGGAGGGTGCCTCACCACGACCAGTGAGCACAAAGCCAGCACATCCTCTCTGATATGGAGATTGTTCCGTGGGCGGGATAAAAATGTAGGAGCAAGTCAACCAAAAGAAGTCGCCTAGATAATCTTCCATGAAGGCACAGCCTGGGGCTGGACTCCAAGGCTCACACTGCAGCTCCTCCCCAGGGTGTGTTGGGCCAGGTCCCTGGTGGCTTGGCACTGGGTGTGTCGCCCATAGTGGCCTGTGCCTGGGACTTGCACTCATACCCTCTTGAAGTGTTTGGGGTTTAACTAAAAGCAGTCACTGAGTAAGTTCATCTCCCAAACCCAAGCTGTGTTTCCCAATCCAGATCTTTGTCAGGGAGAAATTAAGGAAAACCAAGTTATCAAGGCAGAAATTAAACATGGCGGAGTGAGAGGGACAGATGATCCACGTTCAGCAAGGAGTTAGCTGGATCTTCGAAAAGAGTCACTCTTCCAGGTAGACTAGATCCTCTCACATACTTTAATCACAGAACAGCTCCAGAGAGATGGCCCAGGGGGACTTAGACAGAGGTTCCTTTTTATTGGGGAGACCAGTAAACTACACCTGGAAAGACCTGCACTGAGCAACTATGCATTCCTTAGTGAGGAATTGCAGAACCTGGTACGGGTTCTCTGCCTTTCCCAGCTCCTGTCTGAGCCCACTCCCAGCCCTGGTGTCTGGCAGGTAGAGAAGGCCTCAGTTTTCAGCACTCAAAGCTTCCCAGTACTGACCAAGACCCTGGCCTCCAGCTGCCTCCCTGAGTCAGCCCTGTGGCTGAACCTCACGACACAGGACATGTACACCCCAAGCTCCCCAAGTGCATCCCAGCAGCCCCAAGCATGGGTCTCACATGCTGTGTCACACACAGCTGGCTCCCTGAGGGCTCTCAACTCAAAGAGCCAGAGGCGGGGAGCCCCATGGGACTGTCTTGCTGGCTTGGCTGTGTGCCAGGAAGTTCTCCTTTCTGAATCTGTAACTTTCTTGTCATTTTTAGGTATCAAACTCTAGTTCAACACAGTAGAATTCAAACCTTTGAATATAACATTAGATTTGAGGCCTTTCCATTCCATCAGAATCTAAAATTGGGGTTTGGGGAACCTGGAGTGAGTGGGAAGCAGGTTCTCCTCTCCTCCCATCCCTGCTTCTAAGCGTGTCTTCCCGCAGGGTCTGGTGGCCATGGTGATGCTGATCTCTAGGATCAGAGAGCCACAAGACTCAGATGCAAGAGCCACCACCTTGAGAGGTATGCACGTTATTGCATAGAGTGGGGCACAGCATTCACCCTGGCATCCGACAGCTTCTCAGAAGGTAGAAAGAGGGTAAAGTGTCAGAAGCAGTATGAAGTTTTGCATATGAATGCTGAAATGTGTTATGGTTCTGTTTTCTCTTTGGCTAGTTTAAAATACACTTATTTTCATAACATGCTACATTTATTTTGAAATTGAAAGCAAAAGAACATTATGAGCACTTGAGTAAAACCAAGCTCCTAATGCTAGAACTTGCTCTTCTCTTTCTACTGGACCTGAGACCCCAGCTCTGACAACCACAGCTCTGTCCACTTGACACTTGCTAAATGCTTCACCCTCCCCTGCGTACAATGTTGCCCTGAGCTCACTGTGTCAGCAACTCAGCTTTGATGCTTGCCTCCTACTTGCTCATACAAAAACTTCTTTACAGGAAACTGGATGCCAGACTTTTCCACAAAAACTGATCATTCTTTAGGAGAGACAAGGTACGGTGTGAACAAAAGCAGTGTAAGAAACAATATTTTACCATCTTAATAATTCACATCCTATGAAAGTAGAACTGCAGAACGAAGTATCTACAAACCAGGGACTGATCCATGGTTAAAATGATAGAAATACAAATGAAACATCCTAAAACTATCTGTCAAGAAAAATGTAATTCTGAAGTAAAAATACTTTACAGCGAATCTTAAAGTTTTAAAGAATCTTGTTTTCATTTTTCATGGGTGACTTATAGTGGCATATGAGTGATGTGTGCCACTACCATGCAGATTTTACCTCCAACAAAAAATCAGGTGAATTTCTAGTTAGAAAATAGCTCTGAAAACGTGAAAAATAAGATGCACTTGAAACACTGTAATTTTGAAGCCAATGCTACTTTAAAAAATATTCAAATGACATAATTATGTCTGAGAAATTTTTTCTGCTTACTTAACCTATGGACAAACAGACTTTGCTTAAAATTGAAGGTTGAAATATTTTTATTTTTAGGAAACAGTTTCTGGCATAGAAGACCTGATAAGTAAATTAGCCTGGGCATAAGAGAATTTTTGGTAATGTTAGACATGACCATGAAAATTTAAAGGACAGGAAACAGGTCTGAGCTTGACATTCATTTCTTACAAGAGATTACAAATGGAAAATCAAATTATTTGAACAACAATGATTTTTAAATCTCAGGCTCTAGTGAATAAGATCAATATTTTTTCAATTTGTTCAGTAAAGTAAGATTAGTCTGTCTGATGTACATAATTATCAAAGATGGTTTTAATTAAAGAGCAATTCTTAGTTTTTAGTAAGGCTGGAGATATGACTGACAGTAACTTAGCATCCTACACAAGACAAGACCTATGTGTTGTAAATCAAATTTAGCATTATTAGCACTGACGCCAAATCTGCATGTGCGCAGGATGTGAGTGGAAATTTTAATGTGTCATACTAAATAATAAAGAGGAAGAGCCAAACGTATCTGTATTGGCCTGTTTTTCTTTACTATAATGTAGCATCTGAGGTAGACTGACTTTATAAAGAGCATTGCCAGTTGTGGTGGCACACACCTGTAACCCCAGCGCTCAGGAGGCTGAGGCAGGAGGATTGTTGGGAGTTCGAGACCAACCTGTGCTACAAAGTGAGCTCAAGGTCACCCTGAACTGCATAGTGAGACCATGTCTCAAAAAGATAAATAAATAAATAAAGAGCATCATGCAGCTCATAGTTCTCAAGGGTTAAGGGTGTGATGCCAACATCATTTCAGCTATTGTGAGGATCTCAGCGTAGATGCCCCAGGTCCCCCCACTGCCCACACCTCGAATCAGGGACCAAGCTCCCAATAGACAAACATGTTGAGGACACACCCAGCTGGGAAACAGCCATGCATGTTACATGCACCCTTTTGGTTTGATGGCATCAGTGCCCCATGAAGAGGAAGAACATTGACATGCTCTCGAACTCTCAGTTCCTTTTATGGCACTATTAAGGAGCCCACACTGGGGAAAGCGCTGGAAAGTACTTCTCAAGAAGCAAAGGCTATTCTGTAACTTCTCCAAACACACTGCGCCGGGCAGGGTATTACTGAGGGTCACTGGCCTCGTACACATAAGTGGGTTAATAGACTATGCTCACACCCCAAGTCCTCCAGTCTCTGCGGGAGGATCTGTGCTTGTGTTCTCTTTTTTTGTTCAAAATGAGAAACAACATATTCCGGTATCAGAGTATCATTGGCTAAGAATAATAAATACGGCAAAACTATTTTGAGCAGGGTAAAATGATACCAAAAATAATCCCTGAGAGTTTTGAACTGAGATGTTTCCCTTCAGGAAAAAAAATAAAAAAGAGGGTAAAGTAAAACTGCATCATGGACTTAGGTTGTGCGCTTTTCCCTTTTGCACCATCCCTAAAAGAGCAGAGAACGTAAAGGCCTTTGTGAAGTTTGACGCCCACTTGACTACAGGAAGACACGTGATTTTTGCCAAATGAATCCAGTAAAAAGGAAATAAACTTTAGACCAACTTTTTAAAAATGGTATAAAACAAATTAAGCAAGAGTTACACAGACTGATGGCAGATTCCATGATTCTGGCATTTCTTGCAGCTGCAACAAGCTCAGCTTTGTGTGCGACTATGGACTCAGGGACTGTGGTCATGCCTTTGTCCAACCGCCCCTCACCACCTAGCTTCCTTCGCCTCTCCTCTTTCGATATCGCAGTGGATTGGCCAATTCAGTCAGCAGCTTTGCTGCTCCGTCATTCCCAGGAAGACTCTGAGATGGCAGACAGAAGAGGCGCCCGGGCTGGATGCTGGCAGCAGTGGGGAGGAGCCAGTTTGCACACTGTGCATGCACAATTGCACATGGGTCCTGAGGAGCCTGCAGGACTCTGTGTGTGGACGTCCAGCTCACTTTGTTGTGCCACCAGAGGGACACAGTGTGCCCCACTAGCTTCATCCAGTCCATATGAAGTGCACCTCACTCCATGCGCTGTTGCGTTTTCAATCTCCAGCTATAGTTCACGACCTCCAAGTGCTTAGAGTTGACTGTGGGATTTGCCATCTTGTTGCTATGAGGGGAGGGATGGGACATTGACCACAGTGTCTGTGCATTCTCCCTAAACAAACACATGTGATAGGTAATACCTGAAGCTCCGTGGAAAGCTCACTTGCTTAATGAATATGTCTTGAGAAAGAGACCAATTGCTGCAACTGGCCAGCAATCCACTCTTCTGCCTAGCTTTGTCCTGCCTGAAGGCAAGGCAGCATGAAAGCGTGCAGGCCCCATGAGAAGGCACAGAAGGAAAAATGTCCTCCCGTGCAGTCTAGCCCAGGTAGCTACGCCTTATCACCCATAACAGTTGAAAGCACAAATAGCACAAGGTGACTCTAACCTCCAAAATCTACCCTGCCAAGCCACGCCTGAGACCAGCTTCCTCATGCTAACCGTGACAGCTACAGGGTACCCTGGTGCTGCCTTCCTCCACCCTCAGGACTGAGGACACAGCGGAAGTAAAGAGCTGGAATGTAGTGGTCGTTTCACATTGGTAGTAACTGCTTTCCTTGTTCTCTTCTGCATCACCAGCACCCAGCCAGATTGCACCTGGCACCTAGAAAGCTCCCACTGCATTTATGGTGAAGGAATGGCGGCCTCGGTGAGCAGTCTTCAGGCAAAAGGCGTGACTGGAGTGGGCACAGTCTGTTGATTTTAAGCTTTTTCTCAGCAGGGAGCAGCCCTCAGGAAGCTCGGAAGGCATCTAGCTGGAAAGTAGGAAAATAGTGTACACAGTAGAGATTGTGCTTGTGAGCAGCAAGTGGCCACCCTGGGGGAAAGAGCAGTCCAGAGCAGGGGAAAGAGCAGTCCGGGGCAGGATGGCTGGAGAACTGAGAGGGTCCACAGTGTAGGAAGACTGCACAGTGCAAAACAGTCATTTCCATTTAAAGGAAATGGAGTGTCCCTACGGAAAGGCAAGGCTTGGTCTGAAAGGCACAGAGAAAGATGGTTCCTTTGACAGAGATGACTTGTAAAAGAACATCCAACTTCCAGAAGCAGCTCAAGATACTCCCACTTGTCCCGCGGAGGTGAGTGAGGACTCTCTTGAGTATTGTATGGAGAGGACAACAGCCTCATTGCCATGAGGATGGATTTGAAATATAAAGAGGGAATGTGGAAACATATTCTTTTATCCATTTCATGTTATTTACCAAATATCATGGAGCAGCTCTGCCAGTAACAAACAGAAGTAAATGCTTGCCTTCCATGCTACACTTCCTTGTAATAGACGAGCAACAGACAAAACGCACCATGTACATATGATGGAATACTATACAGGCTTCAAGAGGAAGGATATTCTGTCCCAGGCTGGAACATGGATAAACTGTAGGACATCATGCTAAGTGAAGCAAACCAGTCACCCAAAGACAATAGCACGAGTCCACGAAGTCAAATGCACAGAGACAGAAAGTGGAATGGTGGTTGCCAGAGGCTGGAGGAAGAAGACGGGGAGTTAGCAGTTAACGGGGGCACAGTTTCTGTTTTGCAAGATGAAAGGCTTCTGGAGTGGGGTGGCTATGAGGGGCACACAGCCACGCTGTTAGACCAGATGCTGGAAAGCGGCTACAAAGGCAGGTTCATATGCATGTTCATGCAACGAAACATGACAAGAAAAGCACAGTCCCATTCATGAGTGGCATCAGAACTCACAGCTGCCCATCCCTCTCCGAGAGCGCCGCGGCGGATGAGCTATGGGCGGTGTCTCCAGACAGGGTACATCACCTGTCCATCAGCACCCAGAGACAGCCTGTCAGGGGCCGCCCAGCCCTGCGCCAGCTTCAAGCAGCCCTCTCAGGCTGTTTTGACTCCTTACCCTGAGACTTCATCAGCTGATGAAACTAATTTTTTTTCATCAGCTGATTAAGATTCAAGATAATGAGTCAAAACATGCCAGTAGTAATTCCCAGCAGCGCTGCAGACAGGATGTTAACTTTGCCACGCACACACACGTGCGTGCGGGCAGGCACGAGGTGAAGCCACCCAGGCTCCCAGGGGCTGGAACAACAGGGGAGAAACAAAAACTTAGTTGACCAAACAAACCAAATTGATTGCTGAGCATTTTAATAAAAAGAATCGGCATGAAATGAATTCCTGAGCAAGCACTACTGAGGGAAAGAAAAGCAAAATCACGCAGGAAATTGCCATGCATCGGTCTGAACAGATCCGAGGGAGACCACAATCCCAGGCGCTTTGTGCTTCCTTTTGAATCAACAAATGCATTTCAGAATGTTTTTAATGGCAACTCTATCTAAGCTTGAAGTTCCAGAAATTTTCCACAACTGTTCTGCATTCTGTAGGCCTTTTGTCTGACTGCAGAAAATTGAGTTTCCCCAACAAAAGCATTTGATTGAATACCATACCCCTTAATATCAGATAGATATGTATTTTAGATTCCATTACACATCCATTGGGAAGCCACCTCGTATTTGGAATGCGTGGCTGAGCGTGCTAACTGATCCTGTTTTCACCCGGTGCTCACTGTCAGAGCCCAGACGCGTGGTGACAGTGACTGTGGTTGGAAGCGTTGGCTGGGGAGAGGCCAGGATGGTCAACGCACCTGCAGTCAGAGGAGCTGAGCACGTCCTGCATCAGCACTCAAAAAGCTGCGGAAGACGGGAAGGAAAATCGGCCACCTATCAGCCTGGACTTGTCTCCCTGGGGAGTCTGAGGTCAAGCAGCTTTAAGTTGTGCTGTGATGAGTGTCCCTCTCAAAATACAGTCCACACAGAAAGATGGTCTGGGGTGGTCTTAATGGTAGACCAAATGCAAACACTTTACACTGAGAACAAACAATAGCTGTGATACTAGAGTCTTTGAACCCCAACAGCTGAGGATGCCATGCTTTTAAACACAGGATTCCCAGCGGCAGAGAGGCTAGGCCCCCCTCAGGATGAAGGCAAACTTGTGTGTGCAGCTCTGCTGGTTGGGTCCTTGAGGGAGCAGGAGATGAGAATCCTGGGATGCTTTGTTAGAATTTTGTCTGAGGTTTTTGAGGGAGAGAAGAGCATGGTGCTGAAAAGATGAAAACATTCTCATCTCTCCCTTTCTGGTATGTTTTTTTTTTCTTTCTTCCCCTGACTGCTGGATCTAGACTGTCCCTGTCACTTCTAGAAGATACCATCTCTCTGCTTATTAGGAAAGCATGGCTTCCCTAGTATCACTCAGTTTGAAATGGTACCAGCCCTTAGAGCTCTGCTCACACACATGTTTAGAGAGGGCCCTGACTGACTTGTGATTTACTGCCAGAGCTCAGCTCTGCTTGGCGAGGCTGGAACGCTACGCAGAGGACGGGCCCTTTCTGCAGTTTTATGGGTCTGTCTTTGCATCAGGAGCATACAGTTACTAACTGTATAATTGGTGGCACCGTTTCTCCATCATAAACATTGTTATCAGTTAATTAAACTTGAAATGCAGCTTTGTTCCACAACATGTTTTGTCAGATTGTTTTCCTTATTTATTTATCATCATAAAATTTTACTTGGTGACTGGCAGCTTCTCAGCCCTCCAATAATAATATAAATCAAAACATAAGATTTTAGTCTTCATGCAATTTCCTTTTGGTCTGAAAATATGAAACCAGATGTTTTTGGCATGCTAAAGATGCTTTTCATCTTTTTTTAGATTCTTTCAGTGCAGTCAAAGTAAATGCATTTTTAAAACCAACTTATGAAAGTTAAATTCCCTTTGTTCATCTGTGTGTAGTCTGGTTTGCATTGATGGAGTGGCACTAGGAGACCTTGCAGATAACATGCTGAATGTTTTGGAGGAATTAAGCATGTGGGGCTGAGAGCTCAAAGTGCAGCAAAAATTGCATTAATAGCAGATCAACCGACCATGAACTGTAATTCACCAGTGGGTCTTCCCAAGCACCATGCATAAAAGTAGAGGTTTGGGTTAGACAACAACCAATATGACCCCGACTATCTCTCCATTATCTGGGTGCTGTGCCTAATTTGTTCATGTAGTTATCACATAGTTCCTCCAGCTTGAACACGTGGGGCCCATGAAAGCACGGCCATTGGAATTTCCTGTGACAGTGAATCTCATTTCAGTAGGTATTTCCATCTATCTCAGCCTGGGGCTACCACTAAAGCATCTAAACATTCCCAGATGGAACCCACTTTGCCGATATTAAAGGGATTCGATGTTACTAGAGAGACGCTGGTCAGTGACTGGAGCAGACCCAGGGTGGCACATAGACTAATCTCATTTGCACTCAGCCTCAGATTACCATTATGTCCCTGGGCTATTTTGTGGTTTGAGTATTGGAACTCTTTAGACAGAATGAAATACTTTGGGATCTTGCGGGGGGGGGGGTGGCAGGAGGAATTATTTATAATCAACTTTGCTATCTAAGCTTTGATGTGGTTGCCCCAACCTTTTCCCCCAGCTCTGTTGCATAAATTCCATGGGCAGCACACGGGACCCCTCAGCAGCTCACCACCACTCTGAATAGCACTGCCAGGCTCGGTTCAGGGCACCCATGTTGCCCATTGCGATTCACTTTCCTTTCCCGGCTTCCCACTGGATTCGCACTTGTCCTTTCATAGACAATCCCAGGTATTCCTCCAGCCTTCACTACCACCAGCTTTTCCTCCACTGGCTTCCCTTTTATGCCAGATGTACTCTTCTTTAGTTCATTCAAACAAAGTTCTTTCGGTTCTCCGGGCCCCTGACCTTTCTGCCCTCACACCGTGCCCCTACCTGATCTAATCCTCAAGGGTCTGTGTCCGGGCTCCTCCGTCTTCAGCCACACAATCTTCGGAATGTGATTCCTTGTCCTCTTTCTTGTCCACAATTCTTAGTCAGATGAAGAACCCAGCATCTGTGTGCTCAAGAATGTTAAGCATCAGGAGCTCAGGATAAAAATTAAGTGCTTATTTTCCTCAATGGTCAAACCCAATGGAGACAGGTAAGCCAGCAACCTGGGACCATCTACGATTCCCTCATGCACAGGACTCCCACGTGTGCTTGCCAGCCAACTTCTCGTTTACCTTCAAATCATTCTTAGAATTCATCTTTTTCTGCAGTAAAATCCGTCTGGTGACTCAAGTTGGAAGACTGTTTTGGGTTCTTTCTTTCCTGCGTGTGTGCTGTCTTCCTCCTCCTCCTCAGCCCTTCTCTGATCAGAGGTAGAATGCTGCGGGTTCTCCACCCCCAGCATCTTCCGAGCCCCTCTCTATCAGCACACCAGCTCAGGTCCTCCCTTCCGCACCCTCCTTTGCTGCCCTGTGCCCTTGTGCCCCCCTGCTTCTCCTGGGTGCTTCCCTAGGAACAAGAGCTGCTCTGCCCCCCCACCCCACCCCCCGCAGCTGCCTCCTGACAGCCAGGCTGTGTCCACTTTTCAGCAAAGGAGCCAGTCCCACCACGCTGTCTGCAGCCAGTCTCCGCCCCGCTGAATGTCCGGGCGTGCCCGCTGATCTGTGCTCCTGGGGCACCGTCCATTTGCTATTTCCTAGCTTCATCTTTCCTTACGCCCATTTTCCTTTTTCTTTGTTTCCTTTTCTCTTTGTGTTTTTGGCAGGGAGAGGGGTGCTGGGGAGCACACTCAGGGCCTCGTGCCTGCTGAGCATGTCTCTACCTCTGCTGCGCCCTTCCCTCTCCTCCTCCCTCCATGTGCCCTTTCCGTCCTCCTCCCAGGACGATGCCTGGGGCTGCGAGCTGTGATAGGCTCTCCTAACATCCGGGTACAACTCGCCTGCCCATGTTCTTTCTTCGCTCTCCTCCGGTCACATCAGTGCCTCTGTCTCCTTACACACGCACTCTGTGCACAACTTGTTGCCTGGCTTGCCTTCTAGGCCACAGTTCCTGCAGCCCCAGGCCAGATCCTGGTTGTGTTCAGGAGCAACTCTGACCACACTCCCACTTCCTCCAGGGTTCTGAGTGAGTCTTGGAGTCCTCTTTTCTTGATTTGCTCAGCACAGTGTCAAATGTGAAAGAGTTTATATTCACAGGTCAACACTAAATACAAAAGTTTCAGACAGCTTCTAATTCAGGGAGGAAGGACATTAGATAAACATGGAGGGAAAGAGTTTTACCAGTGGTGGCTAGTCGGGGACTTCCCAGAGAAGGGACACCCAAGGAGGCCAGGGCAGCCCTGGAGCAGAGCAGGAGAGGAGCATGGCAAAGAGTGGGCTATGGGCTTCTGAACAACATTGTCCTTGTGGCATTCACCCTGTGGTGGAAGGTGGCAAAGGCCGTGGAAGAGGGTCCTAGTGGGCATACTCTTTGCTGCTTTTCTTCACTATCATTATTTTAATCACATCTTCTCAGAATGTGTCCATGGTGTACTAATATGGCACATCTCGGGGCTTGGTGACATCCTCATAGATGCGCTCAGGTTTCTGACTCCATGAAACCCCTCCTGAGCGCCCCTTCTCAAAGACTTAGTCTTTTCCCCAGGGATGAGGTCATCACAGACTGTCGCTCAAGGAACTGTGAGGCTGAGCTCCCAGTTCTCTTGTAGACTCCAAGAGGCGACTAAGGGTACCCCGGCAGTCTGATTAGAAGGAAATTATTCTCCAGCCAACGTCACTGAGCACCTACTGTGCATAGAATAAGTACAATCCCTGAAAAATAAGATAAACAATACTTGTGTGAACTGTATTATAAATGTGAATTTCAAGATAGGATACTCGTGGGAAACCTCAGACCCTGTAGCGTCACTATGCAATATGTTGTTGGCTTCTCATGGGAAGCAGACAGATTAGCAGGCTTCAGCTGCTCTCTGTGGACCTAGGAAACACAGAGGAAAATCTTGACTGAGCACAGGTTTGCTTTTTGACCTTCAGTCCCTCTCCCAGGAAGCCCAGCCCACTCAGGAACATAGAGGACAGGAAACTGCAAACAGAACTTCCCAGAAGTCCTTGCCTATGCTTACTTCTAGTTTCAACAATATAAGCCCTGGCAAGAGGGTAGAAGGAGTACCAAAGGCATGAACCACCCCCTCCATTTCCCTCTCTGTGACCCACAGTGTTTCTCAGGGGTGGTTTGTTCCTCCTAGAATTCTGTTCCCACAAGAAGTCAGCTCTGGAGGAGCACCACATACCTAATCTCACCGCACCAAAGCTCCCTGCAGAAGCAGTTCCATGCAGTTTTTAACCTCTGCCTTCTTTCTCTTTGCTGTTCTCAGATCTCCATCCCCCAAGTGACCGGCTTTCATTAGGGTCCATGATGAGCCAGCTGTATGTGAGCTGCTTTCCTGGCAGATTCTGGCCTCTACAGCTTTGGTGACCCTCACTGGGTGGCTCTCCATGCTTGCACTTTGCAGGGAAGCTGCCTTGCTATAGGATCTTTCAAGCTGTTTCTGCTCAGGGTAGCTCCTGACAGCCTCTGTGGAAAGTTATCTTCTTTGTGATGGAATAGGACTTCGAATGGAATCCTCTTTCCACAAAATGCCGCTGCCAGAGTGTGGCCCAGTTTCTCAGCAGCATTGCCGAGGGCTACTTAGCAATTTCATCCTACACCACACAACTTTCAGTAAGGAAAGCAAACGTCAGGAAAGGAAGACACTGCCTGCATTTGTGGAAGCTCCAGCTCTCAAGACCTGGATAGCTGAAGGGGTAACAGTGAATTATAAAAGTGGCTTTTCGACAGTGGATAACTGTCTTCAGTCTAACCTGCAGTTTTCAATGCCACCTACAGGATTCTTACCAAGAACTGAAGTCGATCATGCCATTCCTTGTCTTTACCTTTACAGGATTTTTAGAGCTGTCAAGATGAAGAGCAGATTATTTTTGCTTGGCATTGGACCTGGTGTGGCTCAGATGTGAGCTCCCGCCTTCCCCCGAGTGCTTTGCTGCTTTCAGCCCGCGATTCCTTCCAACTGCCGGATGTCCCAGCCCTGCAGCCATCTTTCAGTGGACCCCATCAGCGTTGGACGATTCTGCGCTGTTCTTCCTCCTCCCTCACTGCCCTGGTGCCCACTCTGCAGTCTGAGCCGACAGCCAGCTGAGACCCACGCCTGTGCCTTCCACCTCTTGCCTATTTGCTGAGGCACCACCCAGGACTCCTTACATCAGCTCCTCGACCTGCCTATCTCTGGATCTGTCCTCCTGGCCAGCGGTCCCAGCAGGCCATGCTCTCCCACACAGCTGCAGCCTCTTAAGCATCCTAATTTTTGTCAGCATCTAATACAAAGCTTCCAAATATGCACTCTCTGCCTCGGGGCCCAGAGTTCCAGACCACTTTTGGTCTTTCTAGATGTCAGCCACACTAACCCTTGCGCTGGGTCTCACTCTTGATTTTAATGTTCACGTCCCTAGAACGTTATGCACTGAATATCTTTTCCCATACTTATGCATCTTCTTTTGCCAAGGTCCTTTTCACACTTCTGACCATTTTTTCTCTCCTTGTTCATTTGTAAGCATTTATTGCACATAATTTTGATCACCTGATAAGTCGGATATTTACTGATATTCGGTAAGTTGACTTGGTAAGACAAATTTTGTCACATTGTCTCTGAGATTTATAAAAAGGAAAATGTCATTATTTTGAGTTCTAAGCATCACTGACTTTAAAATAATACCATATTTTATGGAAAAAGGAAATTCCAAATAATTTCTGACAGTAAAGTATTGTTTCACATTTAGGACACATTCATATGGTAAAATTTGGAAGATTGATTGTTTTGGTGTGGTTTGGTATTGGTTTTCAGAGAGAATCAAACCATAAGGGAGAATCACAAAAATCAAACCATAAGTGAGAATCACAAAATAATGGCAGTTTAACATAGAAGGGAATATGCCTCCCACATTTTGGCAAAGTACATTTTAGGAAAAGATGACACTAACCATTTACCATGAAAGGCATTCAGATCTAAATTATGTTTTATAGGAAATGGGTATGTTTATCACAGATTCTGAGTGCACCATCCAGATAACAGAATTGGTTCTTAATGTTTTGATCATTGCCAGAACAAGCACATTTCCGGATTTATTTATTTTTTTCCCAAAAGATTGAGTAAGACATAACAAACACACCCTGCCCCGGGCAGGTCTTGGCGGTAGGTCGGTCGGATACCTGGCTTGTATAAAGCTCTCCACTGAGCGTTTATGACATTCCAGCCTCAAGTTCATTCAGTTTCATGATGGAGGCAGCAGGCAATTATGACATTAAACAGTTCACAGACCTTCACCCAAGGCCCGAATGGCTTAATTCTTTTCAATGGCTGGCTCTGCCTCTCCTGGTGTGTGGAGACTGATGCGGAGATGAAGCCCTCGCCCCTTCTAACTGCCCCCACCTTGCGGCAAGCTCCGCTGACTGCCCTCCAGTTCTCCAAGTCTCCAGTCATTAAAACTTATCAATAGGAAGTAATAGACAGTAATCCAGACTTACACTGGCGATACAATTGGCCGCATATGCCCTAGTGGAGCATAAAATAAGAAAGATCATTCCTATTACTGCTGAGGAGTTCTGGGAAGAACAGGCTTGGAAGGGGACTCTCGTTAGGCCCGCTCAGTTCAATTATTTCTACTTCTGAAGACATGGCTTCTTCCCCCAGTGAAGACGGGGTCTCAGATTCAAAAGTGTACCTGAGTTTGACAGTAGCACTCACTAAAATGACCACATCAGGGAGAAACGTACAATTTAAGTAAAAGTTATAGAGAATGTTTTTCAGTGATAAACAGACCTGCGCCTGACATTTTCTTCATTCTTGAACCCATTGCAATTGGTACCCTGACATCCTATGAAATTTCTGTAAGTTTCACAATTTCCAAATGTTACATTTTTCAAAACTGTTTTGTAAATGTTACCACTGTGGGTTGTAAACTCTAGATAGTAGCTGTGGTCTCCTAGGAAGCTGGGTGAAGCTTCAAAGGATGAAATTTATTGAGGCAGGTGGAGTTAAAGAGTTTACAACACTGCAAAAAATTCCTTCTGAGACCATTAGACAGCCCTAAGATGGGAGCTTGAGGTGCTTCTGGGCCCCTGAGACAGGGGTGATACGCACACTTGGGTTGAGGCATCAGTATGTTTCACTAGTGACAAGGATAGAAAGAAACATCAAAAATATCCCAACTTGTACTTTCCTGCTATCTGCAGCACTGCGTCATTCCCAGAAAAGTATAGAACACTTCTAGTGTAGATGTGGGTTTCTTAAAGATTTTGGTGCTATATTGAAACACAGTTAAGCTGATCTTTCTCAAAATCCTATTCCATTTCATTCCTCGTAAGACAAAATGTTCCACCTCCAACCCAGCCTGCATTTTTGATTGCTATCATCTTAACTATATTTTCAGTCCATAAGATAAAATCAAGGTAGTTAGTGTAATACTGTTAAATGCATTTATCTTTTTGGAAAACCATTGAGTCACGTAGTTCTCACTACCCATATAAAATTTTTTCTGTCAGAAGACCGATGATTTTTAGGACCTGGTCAAGATGGTGGCCATGGTGACAGGGTGACAAATAAAGGAATTTCAGCCCAAATCCCCTTCCCTACCATCTCTCCTCCTAGGACCATTTGCCCTTCTGCTCTGGAGCTCCATGACTTCTGTCATCTCCCAGAGAGACAAAATGATTCATAGAATCTTGTTATTCAAGGCAAAATTCATAACCACCATCCATGAATGCATTCTGGGGTGGTCAGTGATTATTTTACGCCCACTATTTAGTGGTATTTTTTGGAAAAGGTTTTAGTTTTTTTCAGCTGCTACAAAGTGACATGAAAACCGTTGAGAAACTCTATTTTATATGATGCTCATGACACCTCTCCCCAAACCTGAAGAACTATCATCTGAGAAGGAACTGGCAGAAGGTATGTCAAGTCCGTTCCACTGGTCAAGCCTGAACTTCTTCATCTCACAAATGTGTGTGCATCTGATGGAGTTCCTGTGCCCTGTGCCGATCTTATCTCTCACTGGAGTTCCCCTGAAAGCCTGCTCTTGTCACTGTGGAGGTGGTACTCTGCACTGCCCTGTTACTTCTCCCTCTCCCTTTCTCTGCTTCTGTGTCTTCTCAAACTCTCTACCTCAGCATGAGAACAGAATCTTGAAACAAGAGGTACTCAAAAAACGCCTAGTAAGTCAGTAAGTGAGTGGGTGGATGGATGCACACTGGATGGATGGATGGATGGATGGATGGATGGATGGATGCACACTGGATGGATGGATGGATGGATGGATGCACACTGGATGGATGGATGGATGGATGAATATGTGGACAGTTGGAGGAATGTATGAAAGAAAAGATATAACCAGCTCATTCTGCCAAAGGATCCAAAGTGGAAATGACTGATAATTCTGAAAAATGGGGCAGTAGGAAATTAAACTAGAATGAAATGTTTCATGGAGGGCTGGGGCTGCAAAACCAGAATAGCTCTACAAGAGAAGTCACTGTCAACCACTGGGACTTGTAATTTCATCAAAGTCTCCCCTTGGAGAATCATTTCATTCAAAAATCCATTCTTCCTCAATGCTGTGGAATCTGGCACTGCCACATCTGCAGCCCCCATATTTCAGCCACCCTCATAGCCTGGCAACCCGCATATCCTACCACCCCCAACATGGCTCATTGCCCACCCCTCAGTCCTGGCCCCAGGTTGTCTTTCTCACCAAATTTCTGGCCTCCTTAGACATTCATCTTTCTGCTCTTCACCCACTAGATAATTACTTTGATAGGCTCATCTGTGGAGGACCCTCTTTGCTCCAGCTGCCATGCTGTGCTTTCACCAAATCACCATGTATAATTTTCCTCACAACTCTTGCTCAGCTATTTTGCAGTTGAAGCACTCAGCATGTCAGGAGGTCAGTCATGAATCTTCCTCATCCTTCTCCCCCATATGTGAGAGCCTCTGATGAGGCAGCACTCTGAGTCTCTGAGGATGGGACCCTGTTTCATACACTGTTAGAAACCCTAGCCCAAGAACCATGTCAGGCACTGAGCAGGGACACAGTAATCATTTTCTTTTCTTCATGTTTCTTTCAGGATCTGTTGTCTCCAGAACAGCTCACTCTTGGTCTTTGGCTTGCGTTCTTCTCCTCTCTGGGTGTCTCTGGGAAAACCACCAACACCAAGATCACCCTCGCATCACCTTTGCCACTATTTTCATGCTGCCAACCACTGAGCCAGGGCCACGCTATCATCGCCTTTCCTGCTGCTACTTCCAGTGGCAGATGGTGCTAGCGGAAGTTCCCTCATGAGCTACTTTTCTGGTTCAGACCTGGCACAAACAGGCCCATGGAGACAGCTAGCATCAGTACAATAGCCAGGTCACCCCAGAGCACCTCCTAGTCCCCCGACTCACAGCTTGGGAGCCTGAGGAAGTCTCCTAGTCTCCATCTTCACAAGGGTAGTGAAAGTTTTATGAATACTGAAGTTATTCCTCCAAAAAATACATGGTCATGTCCCTGTGAGCCCCTGGTCACACATTCATCAGTAATCCATAAGTAACCAAATTTGACATGTATTTCTATGTAAATATATCTATTTAATATGTACTGTGGATTCATTTACATTGCACCAACAGCCAACACCATCATAACCCACGCTAAGGCAGACTCAGCTAACACAGGCATCTTTCCACTGGACACACAGCAGCCTTCTTCTGCTTAGAGGCACTAGTCAGCACTTCGCACTGTGCTTGGGGGCCATTTTAAGCAGTGAAGCAACCAAGAAAATTCCCAAGGAGCTGAGGGGAGCCATAGCTTTTGCCACTGTGCATTTCTGCAAAGGACCCTAAGAACTCAGAGGACTGAGCTGGGGACTACAAATAACTTTTAGCAATTAGGTAAATTGGTGAATATGGAATCTCCACATGTGATCACTGGTTCTACACACAAACACACACACACAAGCCCAGCAGTATCCTGAGAGAGGGGGTTTCCCACAGTTCTATTTCCCAGTCAGCTCCTCAGCCTCTGACCACCCTAGGCCTGGATCCGCCACGCATGCCAGGGGCCTCCTCTTGATACACACTGTTCTCAGGCTCCTGATATATGGGAAAGAGAAAGGCCTACCTTTTCTCCTGGACTACTGTCCTCTCCCAACCAGCACCCTCCTGCCCTTGTCCCATGGAAGTCTCACCCCAGGTCTGTCTGCCACCTCACATGTCTCAGACCCAAGCCATGCACCTTGAATTTTCTCTTCCAGAGAGCTTCAGCCTTGCCCTTCAGGCTCAGTGGATGCATGCTCATCTTGGCCTGTGTGCGTGAGTCCTGTAGCTGACCCTGGGGTCACCCTGCAGGGACACTGGTCTCTGTCCACCCAGTCTCATCACAGCTCCAGGGTCCTTCTGCATGGCCTTTGTGATACCACTCCTCATCCTGTCTCCTACGTGGTGTTGGTCTCAGGGCTCTGGCCCCACCCTGCACCCTGCTGGCATAAGTCTGTTCCATAACTCCGAGCCCCACATGCTGGCGTGGCGGCCCCAACCATCATGACCCTGCTGGGACGCCCACTCCTGGCCCCACTGTGTTCTCCTTAGACCCAGGCCACCCCTCACCCATCCGGTTCCCAGGTGTACATTGCTTCCTGGGATGCACAGTGTCTTTCCAGAATGAGTACAACTCATACACGTCAGGACAGATGAGTGGCAGAATTGGCTCTTGGACCTCCAACCTGAGCAGGCACAGGCAGGCACATGTAGAAGACATTGCCAGATCCAGAGCTGTCAGGACAGCTCAAGTGCATCATCCTGTGGGCAGGCAGACTGCAGTCCACTCAGCCTCTGGCTGGTTATGCAGCTCCACGTCCATGGATTCCACCAAGCATCGATCAAAAATGTTTCTATAAATGTCTGCACTGAACATATACAACCTTTTTTCCCAACATTGTCCCCTAAGCAATGCAACAACAATTTACATGCTGCATTTCCCCCAAAATAAGCCCTAGCCAGGCAACAATTTACATGCTGCATTTCCCCCAAAATAAGCCCTAGCCAGGCAACAACCAGCCTCAAAAGCTGGCAATTAGCAACTCCAGCTCCTGTCAGGCTATGCTTGCTCTTCCTGCCGCCACTATTTTCTTGCTTGGTGGCTGCTCTATAAGGCAGGTAAAGGAAGGCTAAGCTGATTGGGGTTGGTATTGTTGGTCTCCAGTGTACCAAGCTGATTATTTTCCAGGTAGCATTTATTATTGGTGCAAAGGGGACATTAACACTGTATTAGTATGATAAGTCATCTAGAGATCAAAGGTTCAACTTCACCTGTACAATGGTGCTTCAGTTCACAAAGTACACAGGAGGGCTTGTAGGTTGTATGCACATGTTACATCAATGACTTGGATATCCATGGATTTGGTACCTGAGGAGGGTCATGAGCACCATCCCCATGGATGTTGAGGGACAACTGTACTTCCTTGGATTCCTAGCCATTGAGACTGTCCTCAATCTCTGATCTCCTGGAGGTGACAGGGCTGGGTGTTGGCGTGGGAGAACAGGAGCCCAACACGGGACGTGGTGGAGTGTGGACTTCACCACATCACACTGAGCACAGTGAGCCAGGTTCAGAAAGACACTCCTTCCAGGTGCTCCCCATTACACAGCATCTGAGAAGCTGATGAACAAGAAAGTAGAAGAGGAACAGTTACAGCCCAAGGGGAAGGGATTAAGGGAGAGGGGAGAGTGTAAGCTGAATAATGGAGAGTAGATATGAGCAAAACATTTGCACTTTGAAATTCCCTCCAAAATGAGAAAGTACAGGGAAAGCAGGTCAGAGAGGGGGAAATGATCAAAGTATATCATGTGCATGTACAAATCTGCCCGAAGGAACCCTATTAATCTGTACACCCATAGAAATAAGTGAAAACAAATAAATCATTACAAAAAAAATGAGAAATCAATGATATTGAAAAGAAAAACAAGAGAGAAAATCAATGAAACAAAGAACTGGTCCTTTAAAAGGATTAATAAAATGCGTGTTATAACTGAAGACAAGAATAATGCTGATGAAAGATGAGTGGCATCTAGGCAGGGCTTCAAAACTGGGTCAAAATAAGGTCTCCAGGGGAGCTTCTGTGACAGCCACACCTGCTTCTCCATGGGACGGAGAACTTCCCTAAGCTCTGGTGCCCTGTCCTCTGTGCGGCTTGACATGTGCCCACTTAAGGACCTGTCCCCTTGATGGGGTAGTAGACGGAATGAAAGTACCTGTTCCTCTGGGTTCTCCAAGACCCGAAACACAGAAGGTGACTAATAAGCATAGATTCAATAGGTTAAGAAAGAATAAATATTGAGAAGTCAATGGAGCTGCACCTGTACAATGGTGCTTCCTTTCACAAACTTAATTTATCCTACAATTCTTGAAAAGATGGTCATTTTCATGTTCAGGTGAGAAAAACGGCCAAGGTTGTCTCTGTCACCCAGTGCAGAGTTCACAAGCAAAAACAAAATTTTGCCAAACACTTCTGTTTGCAAACCAAACTGTTCACAGGCAAAACATTCCTGAACTGAGGTACCCCTGTATCTTAGAAAAGAAGCATCTACGTTTAAAAGTGTACTTCTTTTGGAAAAATACCAACTCACAGAAACTGTAAAAAACAAGGGAATCTAAATAAAACTTAGTGTCTAAGTGAATGAGGTATTAAGTTGCTATGGGAAAAATTAATTCATCTGAGGAAAGATGAGAAGGGTATAACAAAGATTAATTAAAATTTAGTTTATCAGATTTTTCTCAGGAGATTGGCAATTTAGTCAGAGGAAAATCTTATTTAAGTGCGTAAGTGTATCTCAGTTTCGAAGTGCAATGCACGATAAAATGAAAACAGAATACCAGTGTATTCTCAGTAATTACCACGTTGGAATTTGATATGCTCTAAAATTCTGAATCTAGAGAACAAAAGTCTTGGGGTCGATGTTTGCACCTCTCTCTGCATGGTGACTATTTGAACGTTGGGGGGGGGTCAGCAGGGCCCTCACATCCCTAAAGCTGAGGACTCTTCTCGGTCATCATCGTCCCATTTCCCAGCCTGGACTGCTCTGTTCTTTGGTTCTTCATCCCCTCGCTTCTGGGCTCCTGTGCGCTCTTTCTCCCCCATCCTATCCCAGCCCCTCCCCCACCACCTCATTCCTGAAGAATCTGCCCTGGTCCTCAGGGACTCCTGGTCCACAGATCCCTGAGCTCTTACTCCTTCCCTGGGCCTTAAAGCAGATCTTTACAGCAACAACCCCCACTCCTGTCCCTGTGTCCCCACCTCAGGAGAAGCAAGGTCAGTGATTCCACATCCAGCCCCTCAGCGCACTCTTTGGCTTTCCATCCTGCTTGTGCTCTGTCTGTCTCCTGCCGGTACAAGGGAACACCACAGAGCTCACCCTGGTGCAGACAGTACCACATGGAACAGAGGTTTGATGGAAGATGGCTATGGTGTCCCCGGCTGTGCCCATCAGCTTTCTGTCCCTATAACAAGAAAGTTGAGATGATCACGGTATAACAAGCAAACACTCAAGTGGCTCACAGATTTGGGGCCAACCCCTAATCCATTGGCTCTACTGCTTTGGGCCTGTAAGGGGGCCCAGAGCAGAGCAAAACCACTCATGCCATGGCAACCAGGCAAAGAGGAGGATGAGGCTGAGGCCAGGGACCCTAGCCCCCTTCAAGTACATTCCACAGAGGACATTTCATGGAGGACATGCCATGGAGGACATGCCACAGAGGACATGCCGCGGAGGACATCCTACCAAGGGCATACTGTGAAAGATGGCCCACAAGACACACTCCAAACAAGGACATTCTACCAAGGACATTCCACCTCCCAAAGACCACACCCGGGACTAAGTTTTACTCCGTGGAAACCTCCTAGATCCTAGTGTGTGTTTTCTGAGTTCCACACCCAAACCCTGCTCTAGGCTTCTGATGCCATAAAGATGAGCTTTCTCTCTACCATGGCCACATCCTCTCCCCCACTCACCTATCATGGTCTCTAGCTGACCCTTTTCTCCTTCTTTCTATTCTCTTCTCCCCAGGGCTCTTTTCCTCAGAGTGGGCAGGACTGGGTCCCCCAGGGCACAGGTCAGGTTGCTGACCAGGCCAACCCCTGCAAGGTGCCCTGAGAGCATCTATATTGACCAAGTGTCCAGCTCTGTCCTCCAACTCCCCTGGCCTTTGCACAGTTTCCCAAACAATGCTGCTCCCCTGCGCACCCCAGTGAACACCCTTCACTCAGTGGTGGGCTGTGACTGCACGCTCAGGGCTCGGTCAGCCTAGACCTCCCTTGGGGCCCTCACAGGACCAGCCCCTCCTGAACTTCTGTCCCACATGCATACAGTGAAAGCTTGGCAGTCAGTGGTAAGTGTAGAAATTGCAGTCCTCACGATCACATAGCTTCTAATGGAGTGGGTTATTCCTTCAAAACATGTACCCACCCATGCACACCTGCTTTCAAGTATAGCAAATATCTAGAGGGAAGAGATGGTGCTTTATGGTATTAATAAATGGTCTTAGTTTAGATTTTGGGGAGGTTTCAGTAAGAGTGTCTTAGTCCATTCTCCTCTACTATAACAAAATGCTTGAGACTGCATACTTTATTTTAGAAAGAGATTTATTCAGCTCAGATCTGGAGCCTGGAAATTTAACATAGGGATCTCCACCTGTTTGGTCTTTGATAAGCACCTCTAACAGATGGCATCAAAGTGGCAAGAACACATCATCAAGAGATTGTATTGTGCGATGAGGTGATAGCTAACTGTGGTGTCAACTTGAACAGGGAATGCTGAGTGATAAGCTTAGCAGAGTACTGGGTGTGTCTGGGGGAAGGACTTACTGAAGCTGGAAAACCCACTCTGGGTGGGGGTGGCACCAACGAATTCCCTTGTAGCCTGGATAGAATAAAAAGGGAAAGAAGCAGGAAGCCTCACTTCTACTTCGGAGGAGCTCCAGTCTTTACCACTGCTTTTGGACATCTGTCTGCAGCTTCCAGTGCAGACCCTTCAGCCTGTCTTCAGCCCCTTTGCTTCCTGATAGAGACTTGCATGGGGCTTTGCAGTGAGCTCTAAGTCTTCTACTTTTGACTGGATCATTCAAGTATCTAGCACGGAGGCAGTTCTTCTGTACCCTTTCAAGCCTTGGAAATCAGGAAGTGGATTGACAACTGGTGGTAAATTTGTAACCCTCAGCTGAACTGAACCAGCATGATGCTGGATGTGGAAGAGGCCCACCTGAGTACTGTTGCTAGTAGCATAGCAGACAGAACTGAAGAAGACAGGCTGTTGGAAGCTATTGGGGAAGATATCAGGAAAGCTGTAGGGCGCTGTTGGTTCTCTTGGATTAGTTCGTCATGCTGGCTTTCTTGGCCTCACTGTTTCTGGGACCTCACTGTTTCCGGGACCTCTCTGTTACTGAGGATGGCTATGGTAATTTTCGGGGAAGCTCTGGTTCTTACTCGGGTCATCACTTCCCGGCTCCAGCACAGACCCCTCAGCCTGCTGGCACAGATCCTTCATTCCACTGGCACAGACTTTGCAGTTGCACTGCTGACCTTTGGGCCTTCCCAGCACAGACCCATGAAACAGGTCTGCACGCGGCATTGCCATGAGCTCCTGGCCTCCGGTTGAATGCATGGGGGGCATTGTTATGGGCTCTAGGGCTTCAGCTGGACACATGCAAGATCCAGGCCCTCAGCTGGATTCTTTGGTCTTCAGTGTGTGGACAGGTTTCCTGCACTCTCTTTTATATGACACTTTGGGTGACTATTATAAAATGATATTATATTCAAGTGTCTTAAATGGTACTGTTTCCCCTTGCAAAAGCCCAAACTACAACATATGTTTCTCCACCAAACACTGACTGATACATACAGGAAGCCAGGGAGAATCAAGGGCCAGGCTCCCTCTTCCTTGCAATCTTCTCTCCTGGAAGCCCTCAGAGTCCCACAAGACAGTGCCCCAGGGACCCGATCACCTCCTACTGTGCCATGCCCCTTAAAGGCTGTCACCCTGAGGGCCAGACTTCCAACACAGAAGCTGTGCATAAGCCACACCAGAGGAGAGCCAGAGCTGAGGCCTGACAGGGCAGCCAGAGCTGACCGGCGAAATGCACGCTGGGCAGTGCCAGGCCTCCCAGTCAAGCTAAGCACCAACTCTGCCTGGGAGACGCATCAGACTGGGTTAGAAGGCACAGGAATAAGTGCTGGTAGAGGAACAAGGAAGAACAACTGGACCGTCACCAAGTCTAAGAATAACTCCCAACGTTCTCATGCCAAGGAGAGAAAATAGCATTTCCTTTTACCATAAGGTTAAGATCAAACCTGTAAGCAAGTGAAACTAGAAAACTGGGACTACATCGAAGTAAAGAACCGTTCAACAAGGAAACAATGACCAACTGGGTGAAAAGACAAGGAACTGAATAAGAGAAAAGTTGCAACTAACCCAGTTGTGAAGGGGCAATAGAAAGATGAAAACATGCCGTATCCCCAGGCATCAGAGAAATGCGAGGTAAAGCCGGGAAGACCTAACACCTCGCGTTTGTGAGGAAGGTTCTGTAGCTTCTACCTAGATGTCCTCAAAGCCTCATGTGCTCAGTGGTGGGGCTGCGGGGACGTGGCAAGATTATGGGTGTCTGACGCTGGCACCGAAGCTGTGTGGTACTGGACTGGTCCTCTGGTTGGTTTAGCACAGTTCTGCCTGTGGAGGATAGAAGCCCCACCCTGGGTGCCAGTGACACCAATCAACAGACTTGTGGCCCAAATGGAACCTAAAGGTACAGAAGGAACATTTCTTGCTGCTTCTTGCCCGCTCTGCCATGGACGATTTCTCCACACACCCTCTGCCGTGCTGCCCTGCCTTGGAGCCAGCCAACTATGGACTGAACTTCTACAAACTGTGAGCTGAAATAAACCTTTTCTCTTTTAACTCATGGGCATCAGGTAATTTGTCCCAGGAATGAAGAAGTAACTAAGACAGCAGGCTAGCATCAGAAAGATAAAAGACTACAGAAGAGGGGAGGGTGTCGAGAAAAGGGAACGCTTGCTCCTTGTTAGTGGGTTGTGAGCTAGCGTGACCATTATGGAAAACAGTGCGGGGGGGGTTCTCACAAAATTAAAAATGAAACCATCCCATTTACTATAAATTAAATTGCTCACTGTTATGGTTGATAAGTTGTGTCTATCTGGGGAGTCTACAGGTTTGGCCGAGTGACTCAGTAGAAAGCCAAGGTGCTTATTTGTATTCATCCCAAACTTTTCCTCCTTTCATTTTGGGCATTGGGTATTTTGGCTCAGCTTCACGGGCCTTGCCCCATATTCTCCCATCTGTCCGGTGACGGAAAACCCCAGGAATCCCCACTCAGCATGCTAGATGTGAGCAGGGAATCAGCCAAGAAGCATGAAACACATTTCAGCGGGTTTGACTTTGAATGTATCAGGGAGTTTGTCCTTCCGCGCCGCTTCTCCCCACAGTTAGGACTATACAACACTGAGTCCCTCAACGGGACACACAGAAGAATGACGTTCACCCAGGAACTAAAAAATGTCCAGTAACCTTAATGAGCAAGAATCCGAGAGGGGCAAAGGTGCGCTGATGGTTACCCACCCGGAAGGAAAGCTGAAACCCACGGTTACGGCTGCTGGGACCTTTGTGCGGTGGTAGCAGGAGGTTGGGCGAGGAAAGAAAGAAAGGTTATTCTGCAAAGAGCAAGAACCACAATAAGGGGCCAGTGGTACTTCACAGTTTCAGCATGATCGTACTAGAAGGATTTTAAAAAGCAGAAAGAATAGCCAAAGGAAAAGACTTTCTGTACAAAACCAGTTTCATAGGACACAGTCCTTAGGGACAATAAATGGAGTAATATCAAATGCAAAGGCCTCTGCACAGCAAAAGAAACAACCAACAAAGTACAAAGACAGCCTACAGAACAGGCTAAAATGGTGACAGCTACTCCTTAAACAGAGGACTAGTGTCTGGAATATATAAAGAACTCAAAAAATTAGAACCTCTAAAAATAAAAGATCCACTCAAAACCAGGCAAGTGAAGTGAACAGACCCTTCACAGAAGAAGTACAAGCTGCCAATAAACACTTGAAGAAAATGGTCAACCTCGCAGTAGAGAAATGCAAATGAAAATGCTGACATTCCACCTTATCCCAGAAGTAATGGGCATCACCAGGAAATCCAATAATAAATAACAAATGCTAAAGAGACTGTGAGGAGAAAGGAACCCTTCTACATTATTAGTGGAAATGTAAACTGGTATAACCACTATGAAAAAACAAAACTCTTCACAAGGGAAATTCCAGCTCTGGAAAGGACTTGTACCTGGCTTGCTGGGTGAGGGAGTGTCTCGATCAGAGAAGCCTTCCCATGCAGGTCACAAGCAATGTGCTTCCTTGCCCATGCTGAAACCCCACAGTAGCCAGAGGACTTTGTGTATCTTGCCTTCTGCAGCCCTGCAAACGAGCACTAACCAACGCATAGTCGAATCTTCCCCTCGTCCATCCACCAGCCAGAAAGCGTTTAGTGGGCATGAACTTCACCGTACATAAACAGTCTCCGGCGTTCCCCAGTCCTGAAACATTTGAGATGCATGGGTATTCGGTGATGAATTGCTTTCTTTAGCTTGAAGCTAACAGGGAGATTTGGATTTGGATTTTATAGCTCAGAAATTTCCCTTAGGAGCTCTAAAATGTATCCCTAAAATTATTATTTTGAGCACTTCATGAAAAGAGTGATATTAATGCAATAAAGTTTTCTTTTTACATTGACTTAACCTAGGGAACACACCACAAATACCCCCGACTATCTCATAATCATTAAGTACATTTGAAAAGTAATAACAACAATGTGGCCTTTATGCTAAGTAAGAGCTAAATGGAGGTGATTTGTGTTTGATTGTGGGCTACATTTTAAAATAATTTCCTCTGTTGAACTTTGTTCAATTTTAATGGAAAGACAGGAATTTTGCTTGCATTCATACATTAATAGACTCAACAAATATTTATTGAGTAGCTGTTCTGGGCAGACCCTGAGTTGGACAGTGGAGGAGCAGGGAAAGCTGGCTTCTCCCTGGTTCTCCTTTCGCTGACGTGATTTAGACATAGTCCCTTGTTTAATCATCTCATCTATTTATTTCCCAAGAAGATGGTTCTACACAGTAACTTTCAATACAATGTGTGGCAGGATAAAAAGCAGCATGCAATTATCCAATTTTCATCTACTTAAATTTTAATGACCATACTTACTCGCCCATTCAATTTTGCAACTTTTAGCCCAGAGGCATTTAAGTAGCAAACTGAAACCTGAGATTCTCTCAGATTTTGGGCCACATAGCCATGGCTTGTTGGACCAATATTTTGTAGTAAGTAGTTTTTGCTCAGAATAACCTTCCATTGAAACTGCCAATATGCAGAATAACGAATAAGCCTGAAGTCCATGACTTTGTAGTTAGAGACTTACACATATTTAAGAAGTGGCTAGTGCGGAACCCACTGGGCCGGACACCATGGTACGTCCATGAAAATTTGGCAGAATCAAACTTGCCACCTGGCCAGTGAGTGTCCCTTCCTTTCTACTCTGTGTGAGAAGACCTCAAGGTAGAGGGGTACAGGCTATGGCAGAGTGGTCAGCCTTCTTGACGAGCAGCAGCAGGAACGAAGAGATGTTATCCTCTCTTCTCCAAAGTCAAAGAAGCCCTACAAAGAGCCAGTGGTCCAGCTTACTTCCTGTGGAAGACCCAGGGTTTCACTTCCTGTAGAGAACCTGCCTGAGTCTGTGTGAAAATCTAAGTGAGAGGGGAGGATGCCCTCCAGGAAGCCTGCCCTGACTGGCACAGAGGAAGAAGTCAGAACTTGTGTCCTCCATTGGTCTTCCCACCTCCTGGGTGAAGAAGAGCCCTGAAGAACTGCAGTGGGCAGCACAGTACACCAGCCACACACCTTCCCTGGGTTCCTGAGCCTGGGGAGGCAAGAAAGAAGAACGTGGCTGTGGACTCTACTCCATAGAAGAAAGGCAGAGGTTCTAGGAGGGGCCTCCCACCCAGAGGATGGGTTGGAGGCTAGGCCAGTAGGGGCAGGGGCTGCTTCCTTCTAAAGGAGTCCCCAGCAGAGGGCCAACCTAAAGGAACAGCAACATCTCCAGGACAGAAATCAGTGCACTGGAAGAGACCACCGACTTCAAATGGAAGACCAAGCAAGGCTGGGACCAGGGCTAGTCACCAGCACCACTGACCGCCATACCCGAACATATATGTACAACACGTCCATCTCTATCCCCACCGACCCAGACCCTGGTCCCAAAGCAGAGGGCTCAGGCCCACCAGAGAAACATAGCAAAAGGACAGAAAGGCAAAAGGGACCCATGGCATGGGCTGGAGTGTTGGGGCATGGGTGCAAGTTTCCCTGAACCCTGTTACCTCTGTCTTTCCCCGAGATTCCCAACAAAACACAGTGATCATGGAAGTGGCTAATGTTGCCCCACAGTACCTCATCTCTCAGCTCAGCACTGATACCCACAAACACACAAGACCTTCTGTCTAACTCTAAAGCACTCCATGGCAACTCTTCCAATACCAGCCCAGGCACTAAGCAGCCCACGAAAACATTTTCCTTCTGTGGACTACACGTGGTTGCATTTTGCGTTAATCTAATTAATTCCTATCACGTTATATGAGCTCAAAATTATGGTGACAGTCTTAAAGCAATTGTAAATGTAGACTTTGATTAATCTTCAGAAGGGCAAGTTCAACGGCATTTCATAGAGCAAGGAGGTGAAGCAGAAAAATAATTGTAGTGTTCCTATTTATTAAAAGAAATGCTTCCCCCTGAACTTTGCATCCCTAGTAAATAAAGGAAAATCTTAGCACCTATTTAGACAGTGCGATATGTAGCAGGCACTTCCAGGTTTTCTTCAGGTTTCTATAAAACTTGGCTCACACATGTGGATCTTGGATATTTTAATTGGAGATCACATATATCACATTATTTTTCTATGAAAATTCAACAGCTAAACCTTGAGACTAAAGCTCTTCAGGTATTTCACCAAGTGTCCAGGGGTTATCATCCCATTTGGTGGTACTTTTTGCAGTGTGTCTTTGATATTGATGACTTCTTGCCATATCAGAACGGAAAATAGGCCCAAATGTCAATTCTGGGCAAAAAAAAAGCTTTAAAATGTTTCACAGTAAGACTGAAAATTTCTTAATGGCTCAAATTCTAGTCTCTTGTTTTGGCCCCTGTATCGCATGTCACCCTTTCACGTCCTTGCTAGTTCTCCTCTACTGCACTTAGTAAGACAAATATATACATCTATATAGATGTCTGTGTCTGGCTCACAGCTCTGCACTTTCCAAGGTGCCTTGCTGGGGGTCCACATCCCTGATGTAGTCCTAAGGAGACAGCAGGTGGGAAGGACCAGACGCCAGTGTTCTAACACTAAGTTACATATGGGGCCAACCTAGAGTTGGCTTTGTTTTTCTGAGTATTTTCTGAGTAGGGTTGCCAGGTTTAGCAAACAAAAACACCAAATACTACAGTATATATAAATGTCACGTAAGCAATGACTGTTTAATGTAAACAGGTCCCATGCAACATGCTGCTAACAAGTTATCCATTTATCTGAAATTCAGATTTAACTGAGCGCCCTTCTTCATACCTGGAAGCTATCATCTGACCCCGTATTACCCAGTGCGTGAAATACGAGTTCTTAACTCTTTCAGTATGAGACTTGGGCAGGAAGACAGTGCAGTGTTAAAGGGGTCAGATAGGGATGAGAAGCCCACGTAGGAAATGACTTCCTGCAGCTGCTGGACGCAGCGAGCTCTCTGGGCATGCTGGTTTTGTGTCTGCAGATTCAAGCAGCTATGGGTCAAAGATATTTTTTAAAAATGCATCTGTACTCAACATAGGAAGACTTTCTTCTGTTCATCATTCCCCAGATAATACAGCATGGCAACATCACATTTCCATTGTGTTAGGTGTGATAATTAACTTAGAAACAATTTAAGGTGTGCAAGCGTATGTTCATAGGTTATGTGCAAATACTACACTGTTTTTTTAAATTTTATTTTAAAGACAAAAGAATGGAGACATATGAACCAGAAAAGCCATAAACAATACAGAAAATACAAAGTTATACAGAATACAGTAGGGAATTAGCACTGGATGTTGTATTACATAGTTATCTTCACATTAGTTAACACAAAAACATTAAAGGAAATACCAAATTATAGAGAAGATAGTAAGGAATTTGCACTGGATGCTGTATAATATAAAGTTATCTTCACTTCTGTTAATACAAAAACGACTGAGGAAATACAGAATTATAGAGAACACAGAAGGGAATTAGCTCTGGATGCTGTCTTACATAATGTTACCTTCACCTTTGTTACTCAGTTACACAGATGATGGCCCATTTGATCATTCAATTTTTCTCCTCCCTCATTTCCATTGCCCTACCACTCAATCAGTCATCTTCCCTGTGATAATAACTGTACTCCTGGGTTTATCTATACCCCTGGACTCTCGCCTTGGGAAGAGATATAGCTGCCTCAGACTATACTATAACATACATGGGTGTATACAAACTGCCATGGTCGGAGGTGGAAAAGCACATATGCTCACTACACTGTTTTATACAAGAAATGGGAGCCGGCATGGTCATGCACACAGGGTCCTGGAACACCCCTTTAAGGACAGGAAGGGAGGACAGAGGCCATATTCAGCCTTACTGTCCTCATCTGTAAAATGGGGATTATCTCTCCTCCAGATGTCCTTAGGATCCAGTGGCATAATAAGTAGTCAGAAGTTGGAGGATACAGTGCAGATATGTTCTTGTTAGAATGCCAAAGATAATCAATATTGATGATCTGCATATACTCTGTGTTACCCTGTTTAACGCTAGGCATGGTGGTACATGCCTGTAATCTCAGAACTCAGAAGCCTGTGGCAGAAGACTGCCACAAGGTTGAGGCCAGCTTAGTCCAATTTAATGGCTGTGGACCTTAATTCTAACTCCCTTTGAGTGACAGTTGCATTTCTTGAGAATGAATAAAAGTAGAAACATATAAAATGACTTTAAGTCTTCTATGGATACCTTAAAACTTTTAGAAAACTGAATCAAGTGACAGAGAAATAAAGAGGAAGGGCTTCTATTTTTAATAATGAAAGTATAATTATTTTATTTGAATTTGTGGCAAAATGGTAATATTGTAAGAGTCAGACATGGAAAATACTCTTTGAGCATGCATCAGGTACAGTTACTGCCCACTAAATTCTAGACTCACACATGGCGGGTGCTGAATGTTCAGACCAGTTCAGTTTCTGATAGGATTGTTGATAACTTGGACCAAGGCATGAGTCACCCTAGTGCCTGAGAACACACAGAGATATGTAGGTAACACATACACATGCACTCAGGGACTTCTGTGTGTGTGTGTGTGTGTGTGTGTGTGTAAGAGAGAGACAGACAGACAGGTAGACAGAAAGAGAGACATAGAGAATCTCCGAAGTCTGAAAGGGAAAAGATGCTTGCCTTGACAGCCCCACTTGGCAGCTGTTCGGACAGCCACAGGAAGGGCCAGCTCAGTGGTAAATGCCGACCCGGGCCCTTGGCTGTGGCTTTGGAGCAGGGACGCCGCGCCCTGGAGATGCAGCTGCTGAGCAACACCCCAGCTCTGCCATTATCTCTGCCCTCCTCTCTGTAAACTGCTCAGGGCCGGGCTCATGAGCGTCAGGGCTTTGTCGCTCCACAGAGCAGAGGTCCAGGACCGGTGGCAGGAGACTGCAGAGAGGAGACCGGGCTGTCCTCTGTCCTCCTGCAGCTGCTAGCAGAACTCCGCATCCATCAGAGGCCTTCAGTTCTGCCGCTCCCGACTGCCTCCTGCAGAATATCCAGCCCTGCCTCCGCACTTGGCCTTCCTCGGGTGCAAAACAAGAGTAATTACCGTATCTGTTTCCTAGGGGTGTCCTGGTCATGGAATACGAGAGCGCTTACAAAGCACGGGCCACGTGGCCAGCCAGGAGTAAACATTCAATAACCGGGAAGCTGAAACTGAGTGGTAAATTTAGAGCATTGTAATTATTGAACAGTTAGTCACTGCAGAGCCAGGATTCAAACCCGGCAGCCTGACTCCGGAGCCAGCCCTCTTAATCACTATCTTGCTCTGTCGCCATTAATTATCCATTAATTTTCATAGAACATCTGAAAATGCATCATTGTGGTTATTCTTAATATTGATCAAATGAGGCACAGAGAATTTTAATGGCTCAGCCAAGATTTGACAAAAGAGAAGTTTCGTCTCACAGCGACCATTCCCCACAGCAGCTCTGCGAAGAAATGTTAGTGACTATGTGCATCTCATGCCACGTTCAAGTAGCTCAGGGAAGAAGAGGTGGAAGACATGGTCCTCGCATGGAGTTGCTCACTTTCTGATCACGAAGGCGACGGGTGCAGTGACGGGAAAGGAGGGCAATGAGCAGAAACACAAGTGTGTGGATTCTCGGGTGTAAAACATGCACTCGAAGGACTGGAGGGGACCCTGAGAGGGGGCAACCCTGGGAGCTTCCAGGAAAAGGGAAACTTAGAGGCACATGTGGAAAGAAAAGCAGGGTGTGGGCTGGCACAGGCTTCCCACCCCAGCCTCCTGGCCAGGCCTGGGCCCCAGGCAAACAAACCACGCTGGTGCATGTCTCTGGCTCCAGCACCACCCTTTCCCAGGCAAGTGTGAGACAACTTGGTTGCTGCTAGAGAGGTGGCCGCTGAGGACCAGCCAAAGGCGAATCCAGCGGGGAGGAAACTGACCTATCCCAAGGAGAGAAGGAGCACCTTCCGGACAGTGAGGATCCTGGGAGGCCCCCGCCCCTCCCCTTCGTTTGCCGAGGGAACCATCTCTGCCAGGCTTAGGCCCTCTCTTGCCATGTCTGGGCGCGCATATGCTCAGCACTGTGCCCCCTTCCCCTCCCGCCTGTGCTCCTCTTCCCACCTCTCCTCTTCCCACCCCACCCTGAAAGACCAACTAAAATAAAACAAACAAACAAACATGTGGAAGTTCTTCCTTGGAAGGATTCAAGAGTCTCCCTACTATTAAGACACTGAGTGATGACTGGCTGCTCTCCAGGTGACTCTGCAGTCTGTTAAATAGCTCAATTAGTGAGCAGCGCCCCTCTCTCGCTCTCCTCCTCTGCCGCGCTCACTGAATCTTGCCAAGTGCACACCGCGTTGTTGGAAAGGGGCAGTGCCAAGTGGGCCTGCAGCATCCTCTGTGGCCCTGACGCCGGGACGCCTAAGTGCGGCCACGCAATCGCGCCGGCCTGAGGCAGCCAGGGCAGCGGCGCGCAAGGCTGAGCGGTGCTGCCTTCAGCAGGGGGCCGAGGAGCAGTGTAGGTGAGGAGCCCGGAGAGGCCCCCGGGCACCCTGCCCACCTCACAGAAAGCAGCCAGGCCGCAGCGGGGCGGGGAGAGGGTCAGCAGACTGGAGCGGAAAGAGCCCGGCTGACAGCACAGTCTGCAGCTCCACCGAGGTCTGAGCAGGCTTCAGGATGGCTTCGAGCATGTTTTAAAGACATACGATTTTCGCAGATACGTCAGCCGAAAGCGCTGGGGTGGCAGGGTGCCTCTGTGTGGCTTCGGCACCTCTTTTCCAGGACTCTGCTCGGACTCCCTCCTCCCCGGCCTGAGCGCACACCACACACACACACACACACACACACACACACGCGCACACACACAAGCGCGCGCTACACACCCACACACCAGCCGGCCCCCAGATCCGTGCCCTGCTGATGTCTATTTGTGGCTCACCCAGACGTAAACACGTGTCAGAGGTGCGGGCGTGGGTGCCGCGTTCTGTGTGGCCGTGATTCACAATCCCGCTCCAAACTTGTTGCAGGGCTCTGAAATTCATGCAGAACCGGGGGCACTCATGTCATGAGGTAAACACATTGGGTCTGTTGTCTGTTTCAGTAACACATTTATTGGTATGGGCTATGTGATACCGATGTATTCATTACATCTTGGCATTTTCAATATACAGTATTTCTCCGGCTGACTCATTACAGCCATCCTAGCAATTAGGTGAAAGAAAATATTGTTTGCAAAAATACTTTTAGGGGGATTACATTTATTCCAGAATATTATATATCACAATTTTAGAAACATTAAGTCTCAACATTTACATATAATTATTATGGTTATACCCCAGAGAAGACATTTAAATGTCTTTACCCTATCTGTTGGGTATGTGTTTCTTTCCAAAGGACAACCCTGTCAAACAATTAGAATGCTGAAATAAGAGAAAATATTCTCCGTTGCTAAATTGGAGAAAAAGTTGCCCCAAGATAAAAATTCTTAATGTAAAACTGTACTTTGATTTGGGTGGTTTATTTTTGTTATGACATTATGGGGATTTTTTTTAATTTTAAGCATAAAACCATGCAACTCAATTATCAAGATATTTGCATCTGAGAAAATCAAATACTGAAATTAGACTCAGTGATTTTTATGTGGACTTGAATCTGTTTCTTTGTAATTTCTGTGGGTACTTGGAAGGGTTTTGCCATGAATGCTAATGCGCTTTGTGTTTTAAGTAGTGATTTTGCACATGTTGAAATGGACACATTTAAGCTGGAGACACAGGCAAAGCATTTTGCTTGGTGCTACAGGAGGAAATCATAAAGGTCCCTCCCCAAAGACCTCTCCAAATGCCTCCTTCTTCAGATTAAACGACGATGTACCTGTGAGCCTCAGTCTTTTGATTGGGTCTAGCTTAACAGGGAAAAGAAAGTTAATTTTTTTTTTTCATTTTAACGTTAATGGCAGGTCCTCACTGTCTTAACACACACCTATATTTTTATAGATCAGAGATGGGAGCAAATATCTGTATAAGACACGAGTAAAATATTATATGAGGATAATCAGCCATCTATTTCCATTTTTTTTCCCGGGGAAAAAAAGGGAAGGGAAATGAGAGAAAGAAAGAAAGCATAATCAAAAGCGTAAATGACAAAGAGTTGACAGTCAGATTCTGTGGTAAATGATTCCAGAGTCGCTGGCCTGCGGAGACGCTGAGGAAGTCCCCAGCAGACCTGATTAATTCCAGTCTCTCCAGCTGCCAGGGGAGCAGAGGGTAAGCAGTTTCGCAGAGAGGAGCCTATTACCACTACTAGGCTGAAATAGATCTAATCAACTCACAGCCGCTCAAAAGAAAACTTTACAGGTTTAGCTCACTAAGGCAGTGCTTTAAAATGATGACTACAAAGGGCCGTGGGAGTCTGAAAGCATTTAGTCTTTATTGCAGCTCAAGGAAAATTTCTGCCCTGGTTGGGCCATGCTAATTTACTAAACATGACAAAGCCTCCCAGACTCTGTGACATCATTTGTTTAAAGGCCCCAGTGCTCATACGGGAGGATTGCGAATATTACTTTTTTTTTCTTCAAAAACAGTTAATTTGTTGATATTTCATCCGTGTTTGGGCTAATTACACGCACCATTATAAATGTCTGGACTAACCTACTTTAACATTTAATTTAAACAACAATGCTCTGTAATTTGTCATGGTGCTCACAAAGTGATGAATATTGCAACTTTGTTTTCTAAGCAATCAACATTTTATCCAAGCATCTTAGGAGGAAATTCCACTAAGAAGGAGACTCTGAGAAACTGAGGTAATGTCTCCACCCAGTGCTTTAAAATGACACCAAGTCACACAGCAGTTTGGATCACAGTGACCTGAGGGGATTGAAAAAGGTGAGAATTAAGAAACACTGTACCCAAAGTTCTGGATTTTAAAAAAACTCCACATCCCATGTTGAATTGTATAATCACCTCCTTTTAAATGGAAACTGAACAGAGGAAAATTATTAAGGCCAGATTGAAACCCAATAACCATTTGTCTTTTTAAAAAGGTTTTTTTTGGTTCTTTCTTAGAAATCATTGTAAAGATTTACAGCGGTAAAATCTGTTTTTGCTTAAATAATCAAGATTTGGAAACTCTCCATGAGTAACATGATATGCTGTTTAGATAGCAAATAGGTATACACACACACACACACACACACACACACACACACACATCGAGATTCACACAGTCACATGCATTGATTACTAATGAATTCACTGATCACTCCACCGAAAGAAATCAAACAGGAAAACACAAATCACTGAACTGAGTTGAGCTGAACTACACAGGATAATCTACAAATTCTTCTCTACAAATATTTTTATGTTGAAGAAGATAGAGCAAAAGGGAAAGGATGAAGAGGAAGGAATTAGAGGTGAGATAAACGGCAGCCCAGCGTGTTGGCCTTTGCTTTTGAGCCTCTCTGTGCAGACAGGGTTTCAGCGCAGTCTACAGGTGTGTGATGGGAGGGGGTGGCTGAGCAAGGCTGCTGGGCACACCAGACTTTCACTTATTTTTCAGGTTTTGTTAGTTCACGTTTGTAATACATAATGATTCTATTCATGGTGTGGATTTGGTACCTGTACATAGCATATCTCAATGTTTTGTCCCTTTCACTTCCTCCCCTTCCCTTTTGTGAAAGTTCAGGATTTCAGAACTGTAGTTATATAGCATTCCAAGAAAACCTAAGATTGTCCTAAAGTCTGACTTGAAGGTTTGGAAGGCATTCCTGATTGGTAGGCAAGTATACACAACTCACATCAGTGTTTATGGTACTAGAGCGACAGCTGGACAGTTAAACTGCTCATGAATGAGCAGTTCTGCCCCGTATAACAGAATCTTGAGCTATTCATCCACAATGGTGCCTAGTCCTTCCTTTATGTCAAGAAACCCCAGACGCAGCACAAAAGTAGTAGAACATGGCTTGGAAATGTCTGATTTTCCGCAAAACATCACCTTTGGTTCAATTGTGATCTTAAAATACATCATCATAACTCAAGCTGGACTTCCATCTTAGGTGAGAGAAGTATTACCTTTTCTGAGAACCTTCATTTTTGTCTCATTGAGGTAACAGTAAGTCACATAAAATGCAGATACCAAAACTTCCTCAGCACCCAAGTGCCACATAAAGGCCCTGGTGCTGTGGGCCTGAGCAGGTCACCCCCAGCACAGCTAGGGCTTCTTCACCATCATGGATGCCAAGGGCAGCCTGATGTCTGTCTCAGTGACAGTTGGTTCCGAGTGGCCTCAAATGTGCAAGCAATTAGACAGCTGTACCTATAATTGCTTTGCCATGCTTGTTTTGTTCTTCCAGAGAGAAAAAAACTACCTTTAACATCTACCAAGAATGTTTTAAATAATATAAATAGTTTTTAAGCATTATTTTTATGATTGTGCAGTATCTAATACAGATGGGGATGAGACTGTGGCATTTTGTGATGCAGCAGACCCATGTGGTACCAGGAATTGGCCTGAGCCCCAAGTAGGGAATGGTACCATTGGGACCAAGTCATGAATAGCATATCAAACCCATGTTAGTTTCAGTCTGTCCCAAAGCTTCAGGATACAGCACACGTGTTAATATTGGGGAAAGAAGAAATAGCTGTGAGCAGGCAGAAAGACCAGTGTGGACCCACCTAGAAACAATGCAACAGGAAGGACTCACAGACACCTGTCGGTGGCGTGGGTCATTTACCAAGCGGGAGCTCCTGGAACTCCCTCTTTGTTATTTGGAAAGAAAAACAAAATTAAGAACCATCAAGTTGGAAAACCTTAAGAGTAAGAAAAAAGAAAAATGTATTCTTGAAGTTAAGTCATAGGTGATAAACAGGTGAGTTGAGTGATAATAGGAAAATCCGCAATACAGTTAACTTTTTATACTGCAACCCTAGTGATAGGTATTGTGGCAAAGATGAAGCTATGTGCTCAGGTACGTATTACCGGAGAACTTAGTTTTTATAGATTCACAGTGGTGTTGGTTGGACCCGACCACTTTAACTCCACAGTTAGTGTTTAGATACACACAGTGTATCCCTATCATCCCCTCCACACACACACCTGTGAATGTCATTACAGTGTCCGGATGAGGACAGCCTCTGTGGACCACCAGGGACATGTGAATGGCTACTCGTGCACAGGGCCCATCCCACAGCCAGAGCAGGGGACCAGCTTGTCCCACCGGGCAGAGCACCAACATTCAGATCCTGCTTTTGCAGAAATGAAGGTTGGTTCTGCAACCACCTGGCTTTGTTTTGTGACTTTTACCTCTCCTGGCAAGATCACAGTGCTATCAGATGTGATCCAGCGAGGGAAGCCAGCGGCCCAGCAGATTCCTGGGCTGCATTCCAAGGGCAGGGCAGGCCTTCCTGACAGCCTACCCCCATATGGCTGTGCTTTTTAATGGAGTTCAATAGGCCTCATGTTTCTTATTATGATTTCTTTTAAAATGTCTATGTACCATAGTGTTTGTGCTACTGAATATTGCTCTCATGTTCTTTAAATGCCAAATCCTCAAAGTGGAAGAGTAAAGATGTTCTAATTAAAGTCCATCCATTTCACATCTATTAACTCAGACTGATCTCTCATCAGATTTCCTGTGTGAAGTAGGGTTTCGGACTGGCCAACAGATGTACACTGTTCAGAAATGTGGTGAGCAAATAATGCCAGTGACCATTTCTGAGTCAGATTTTTTCCTTTTTCACATACTGAAGGATTATATTTCAGTTCTGCTAGACATTTGGCATCAGCAGGGAAAACTACATTTTATGGCCCCCCTGAGTATATATCAGTTGTTGTTATTTTAATTATTTCCACCATTTAGTCTTTCTCCTGAAAAGGCTACTCGTTCTTCTGATTTGTACCCGTGATAAAAGTGAAGGCTCCTGGGTACCAGCAGGCTGTGGCAGGAAGAGCTCCACATGACTGTACCTTCCGAGTGTGCTGAGCAAGGCCCCCCTCCCGGAAGCAGTCCACATCCCCACCAAAAGCACAAGGAACACACCACTACCAGAAAACCACAGAGGGGTGAGCAGTTCTGACGTGTGTGTGTGTGTGTGTGTGTGTGTGTGTGTGTATTAGTGCATTATTGGAGATTGAACCAAGGATCTTCACCCTGAGCCATACCCTCTGTCCCTCTTTTACTTTTAAATTTTAAGTTGCCCAGCTAAGCTCAAACTTGCTGAACGTTCTGCCTCAGCTTCCCTCATTACTGGGCCAATAAGTATGTACCACCATAACTGACCAATTTGAATTTTTAATGAAATAGTTTCAGTGGAAAAAATAATATTTTTTAAAAAAAGAAATAGTTTCGGTGGAAAAAGCCATATAAAATGATAGGTGTTGAAATGATTAATAGTCCTATTTCTACATTCTTGTAAAAGGACAGAGCTACACACCGAGGAATCTTGCAGAGCCTGAAAAAAAGAGGCTTCCCATTCCTGAGAAGACAAATCCAGTGATGTGTAAAGACTACCAAGTATAAGACCTGGCACTTACATCACTCTCCCCAGCCCACAGTAAGAAAGTTTCCGGTAACGTGAAGCTCAGAGCTTGACACAGAATTTTGGAGCTTCTGGTTGAGAAGTCTGTGTGTGTGTGTCCCAGGCGGCCGGAAGAGTGAAGTGGGAAAGTGGCAAGGCTATACAAATGACAACATTCGGGATCAAAGCGGAAGTCCCAAGACCTCTGGTCAATGGGAGGGTTCCTTTCTGCCCCCTGGTGGTCAGAGAGGCGCCTCCTCATATTCGGGACACTAGCTGTGGGACTGTGACTTCAATGGATTGCTCAGAACTGCTTTCTGGGAAAAAAAACGGCTATGATGTGGTTGGATTTAACCAATTTTCTTTGCAGTGAATGCTCTGTAACAAAACAACCATGCAGTAAGGACTGGTGCTTGCCATGCCCTCTTGTATATGAAGTGACATTTCTATTGCAATGAGCAGCTCTATGTTGCAGTCTTGGGCTTTTCTCCACCATGCATTTTCTTCTGTACCAATCTCTTTTCTTTTTCATCTGCTTAGGTCCAAAACAGAAGCTGAAAAGAGAAAGGACACTTCATTTTCCCATTTCGCTCTTCCCTGAATGTTTTCCTGGAATCCATTCTTCTAAGTGAAACTCTGGTCTCTTCCAATTTCCTTCCTGATGTCCACGTAAGTGTTTATGGCACTGTGCCCTCCATACGTTGCTGACTTCATATGACAAGCAACTTACCGTCTTCTTTCATTTTCCAGGTCATGCAAAGTAAAAACAGTATAAGAATGGATTAGTAAATGCACCCAGAGCAATTTCATTTCAATTTTGCCACCCTTACAGAAGAATTTCTGAGTGTGAGATGCGCTGAAATCTTATAAAATTCTTGCCAAAGGTAAAAATAATATGTAGTGATGGCATTCCCTTTTCACAAATGCACATATTGTAGAACCTGTGCCTAGCCACAGGATTTCACAATCTTTGGGGATTGGCAATTCACACAGTGCAAAATCCCATTTGCAGCATAGCTTCCCCCAATCCCGTGGGATCCCTCGTGAGGCCATTTTAATGTAATAGTTTTCTTGTAGTTGAGGACTCTAGAATGATAGCTCCTCATCAGGAACAGAGGGACATTAAACATAGCTGAGATAATGAATTGAGAGCATAAAAATGGTTGTATGTTCTACCTTTGTATCCTCCCTGAACATTTCTTACCTCTTCTTTCTGTTTTTAGAATCTCTACTATGCCACAGGCACACGAACACAGACTCTCAGTTACTACCACATTCACCTATTTCTCTTAGAAATGATAACTTGAATCACGGTCCTGTAAAAATTCCCTGCATGCTCCTCTCCTCTGTCCCTGCTGTAGGAAACCAACCTTGGCCCCTCCAACTTGGGAATATTGTCTCTGCTGCCACAGACACTTTCCATGGTAAGTGTTGTTTGAAGACAAATCCATGTTCTATTTTCATCAAAGCAACTCCCACCCCTGTTTTTTCTTTTCATTTTTATTTTCAGAAGTATCAAGTTCACAAGAAAAGATTCTCTCAGAAAATGGTACATACATTCACAAGAACAAACACCAGACAAGTTTCCTTATGCCTGCCTTTTACAAGGAGCTCGAATGTCCCAATGTCCAGAAACCTCCAAAAAAGGAGCAGACAGTGAGCACTGGCTCGCTAATCAGTTAAATATCAATAGTTGATACCAACGCAGACAGGGGCACAGGCAGCAAGGAAGCAAATGTGCCAAGATGAATCCAAAGCCTCATCCGCTAGAGCTAGATTCCTTCCAACTGTGAGCGCCATTTGGGGATCATAGCCTGAGCTTGCAGGGAAAGAGGAAGGCATCCTGGCCTGTGCATTTGCTGGCTCTGAGGGGCTCCCTGCCAGATCTCTGGTGACACCAGGGTTGTGGACCCTGCACCCTTCTCTGGCCCTGCCACTATCGCACAGACTTGGGCAGTTAGGCTTTTCCACAGCTGCAAGTCATGAACAAAAACAGCAGAGCTTTTCCGCAGAAAATAAAACCCAACCTAAAAATTAGACTACACTTCCAATGACAGTGACCAAACACAAAAAACAAAGAAAAAGAAAACCAGATTTTTTTTTTAAATTCACTTCCTGTAAAAGTAAAAAGTGAGAGCCAGCCGTGGGCTCTCATCTCTGGGTCCATCTCTTCCAAGTAAACAGGTAACTGACTTTTATAAACTCTCAGATCACCTTGGCTCAATTCACCAGAAACAGAAAAGAAAAAACGGGATGAGGAATAAGCCTTCAGCCGTTACCAGCTGGGACAAAAGTCACCAAATTTAGCAATTCAGAAAATTACCCAGCTTATTTTTTTAGCAGATGAATCATCCTCCTCTGTGATATACATTTAAGAATGAAACTTAAATTAGCTTCTTAAAGTGGTCTTGTGACTTTAATTATTCACAAAGTACACAAATTTAATGAGTTTTTAAATATTAAAACTCTTCTCTATTGTCACTATGGTGAGCTCTTAATTTACAGAGCAATTAAGTCAGGACCCTCATTTATCAGGACATGTGCATTTGTTGAAAACGTAGTCAGTTTTTATTAATAGATGCTATGGAAAGACCGAGGTGAAATTAATGTGTGTCTTCAGAGGTCGTGCCGCTGGTGGTAGGGAGACCACAAGGAGCAGGACGTGGGACCAATAAGGAGCTGCTCTTGAGGCTGCTCCAGAGACTGCTGAAGCACTAATGGCACAATGGTTAGTGGTCTCAGCCAAAATGCTTGCAAGAAAATGCCCCCTGAGTTTTTCTCTGGCAAACATCTGTCATGGGTAGTAGCTGAGAAACAGGGAGACATCAAAGCAGTGCTTTCTGATTATTAGCGGAGTGTGGAGTGTAATGTTCTTACATTTTAATGCGAACCAAGTGTTGATGAGCTGAGAGGGTGGAATTAAAAAGTAGCCCAAATTCCCTTTGTTCTTCAGGGTGGGGCTGACAACACTGGCAGCCCGTGGTGCTCCTCAGCGCTTGTGCTCTGGCAGCCAGCAAAACTCCGGCTCCAGCCGTGGAGGGGGTGCTGGGGTCCAAATGGTCGCCACTGTCTGGTGTCACCTCTAATGTCTCTACCCAGTCGTGTGACAGCCGCTGTTTGGCATGAATTACTAAAGGGCAACTTGGAACCAAAAAAAATGATTCCAAACGAGCAAGAAGACCAAGTTCAGATGCCTGGCATCTGACTGCGTGCTGCTGACTACCTCAAAAAGTTTGCTGCGAAGGGTGAAGTAGGACATGGCTTCCTATTTTGCAATAGAAATATGAACACAGAACACCAACACCAAAATGTTGATACTGTCAACATTTCAGCCAACCGACAGAACTGATCTAGACATGAGATACTGAATTTTTAGTGGAACTGGTGATGGGTAGGTTAATGTAGTTGAAGTGTTTCATTGTTTCTATACAAATAGATTACATGGTCAGCATTGTCTAAGCATTCTTTCTCCCAGCACTCCCCAATTCACCTCGAAAACATACCAAGACATACACAGAAAAAAAAAAAACTCTAAAGATACTTCCTAGTGCATGCAAATTAGAACACTATTCCCCTTACTGCATTTCCAGTTCTACCAAATTGGAATTACAAGCTCACAAGGAACAGGTTGCCCCAACCATGCATACCCCGAAGGGACGTCGAAAGAGAGAGACTGGCATCTCCCTCCTCCATCCTGTCTAGGTTGGACCTGTGGCCTCCAGAGCAGCAGAAAGTTGGCCAGGGCCATGCCAAGTGCTTCCCTGTAACCGGGAGCTGGTTAACACACTCCCATTTCTCATTCAGACGGGCAACAGAGGCAAAGGAAAAAAAATAGCAGCAGGCAGCACACGCTGTCTCCTGCAAATGCTTGGTAATAAATTGTTCTTTCAGCGGTGCAGAAGACGGATTTTTCTCTCCTTTGCCTCTCTCTTGCTTTGAGCACCAATGGGAGGCTGCCTTTCCCACCTGGCCCTGGCTGCCAATGCCCATAAATTTGCCTATGCAATGCCTGTTTACGGGTCGCTGATGGAACACGGAGACAGTGCATTTTGTAAGCGCCTGGTAGATAATCACGGTAATTGATGTTTGGAGCTGCGAGCTCCTAGGAGCACAGGGTCTCTTTCTCCCAGTGAGGCCTTGCTCTCTGTTATCAGTCCAGCCCATAATTAAATATCACTCTTTTACAATATGTTTCAGGCTCCTTAATGAGTCTAAAGCAGAAATAGTCACCTCTTTCCCCTCTGAGCTTTATTTGCTTGTTATTAAACAATGTTATTGAGCTGCCTTCTTTCCCTGTGTTGCCAAACCTGCATCATTTCCGTTTTATAATTGCACAATTAGAGCCGAGCTTTTTGCTTTCATACATCAGCGGGGCCTGCGTGTGTGTGCATGCGTGCATGTGTGTGTGCGTGTGCGTGCGTGCGTGTGGAGGGCAGCAAGAATCAGGTGTTCACATGGACCACTCAAAGGCGTCTTATTTTCATTAACCGCCGGATTTTGCAAACTGGGAAGCGATTTATCCTAAGCCATTTTCTTCTCTCAGCCCCCTCCACCCTCTAGCACGGTGACTTTCCCTGTGACCTTGGGCTGTGTAGCCCGGGGTCCAATTTGCTCATTGTTACCGCCTTGCATAATCCCTCGCCCCTCCCCCACGCCCCTCTTTTTCTCCCCCAAGCAAAATCCAGTCATTTATATTCCGAGGCTAAACGGTATTCTTTTGGCCCCCGAAGCTGGCAAGCTGTGTAACAGCAGTAATTCCTCCTAACGAATTTCCCGGGAGCCCCTCCTCTCACCCCCCCCAACGTCCACACCCCTTGCACGCACTGGCTAGCAGCCCCTAAGCTGCTCTAAGTAGTGCATTAAGTAGCTGAGGAAAATCCATTCCCATTCTGCCCTGTGCTTTCTTCCCCAGCCATGAACCCGGCGCAGACTTTTCCTAGCGGTGGGTTGCCAGGGTGAGGATTTACAATGCCAGTTATTCATACATCTGCCTTCTTCGCTCCCCCCATTCTTAAATCCCTCGGCCGAGGGCAACCTTGATACGGAGACTCGTAAAATTCAGGCAGCTTCGCCTCCTGGGGAGGCTCCGGCTGGGTGGCCGGGGTTTTCATTTCTAACCTAGAGGAGCAGGAGCAGCCAGGACTGGACGGAGCATAATGGGAAACTTACACACGTGTGTTTTAAACAAAAGCAGTCTCTGCTTCACTAATCATTTATTAATTTTTAAAAATGACTTGGACTCTCTGGTGGCCAGTGTTCATTTGATGCTGGAATGTTAAATAAAAAATGACCTCAGCTGGAGGACAGTGTGATTGCGAAGTCCACCGGTCACCGCTAACGCCAAGGACAGTAGGACAGTACCAACTTCCTTCCTCCACATCTGAAGACTGTCAAGGAGGAGCCCCGGCACAGCAGAACGTGTACACCAGATGACCGTAACACTAGTTTTGCTGTGCTCACTTCATTACTGCTTCTCTTAATTCTTACAGTGTCCCTGATTCCTAAAAAGAATGAAGGAAAAAGTATTTTCAACTCCAAAGTGAATATTTTAATGAAGCCATTAAAATACATCCCCATGAAAATAAATAAATAAATAAAATAAAATCCATCCCCATGAAAAAAAGGAATTCATCCTATGGTAACATAGTACAGAACTATGTTTTAATCACTACCAAAAATAAAAAGAAAACATGTGGCTTCAAAATAACAACTCTGGTTGTGCCAAGTTATTACCTTGAACCTTTTAATAAAAACTTGTAAAACTTATTTTTAGTTGAATTGAAATACAATTTTGTCTCAGAGTTGTAGAATTTTGTAAAACCACATTTTTTTTATTCCTACATTTCAAGAATAAAAATGATGGGCTCCCTGTTACTGCGGACGCTTTTATCTGTGGTTTTACTTATACATGGTCAACAGCAATCCAAAATATTAAATGAAAAATTCTAACAATAGTTTACAAGTGTTAAGTGGTCCACCATTCTGAGCAGCTTGACAACAGCTCACATCAGCCCCCTCCATCCTCCCAGACTAAGAATCACACCCTTAACCCAGGGCATGCATCCTGTGTACACTATCCAACCGGCAGTCACCTAGGAGTCCTCCTGGTCTTCAGATCTGTCCTGGTGTTATATAGCTTATGTTCAAGTCACTTTTCCTTAGCTCAGTAATGACCCCAAATCATAAGAGTAAGAATGCCCTCAATTTTCTGGCAATATATAGTTATAATTGCTCTATGTTGTTATAGTGGTTGTCATTAACCTCTTACAATACCCAGTTCATGTAGAGATGTGCACATAGGACAATCTTTGGTGCTATCCTTCCCCTCTGATAAGAGGTCTACAGTATTTTAAACTCCTTAGTTTGACTGTGGCTCATGTGTTGAGGAGCTCTGGTACACATGGGCACCTGGTCCCACCTGGGTATCATCTGTTTTCTACCATGAGTGCCCTAGAGGATAGGCAATCACAGAATTTCCTACATGGAAAGAAGCAAGCTCCCTGCTGCTGGCTGGTGGAAACCTCAATCCAGGGCCGGCACTGATTCACTTTAGGTACCGGTGGGTAAACCAGAGGTTACCTATAGAAGGGTGTGAGCTTTGAAAGATGCTGTAGATTCTCACTTTTCTTCAAGGGGTAGGAGACAGCATTGGGAGAGAGAAGTCCTACCAGGGTGGGTAGGACCTCGATTTGCATGCGTGACCTTGACCTGTGACCTCCGGATCCCCAGCTTCTCCTCTGTAGTAAATCACCCGAGGTCCTCTTTCCCTACGTGCTGGGCTGTCTTCACTCTTCCTGGCACTGTGAATCCAGCTCAGAAACTTCCCCAGGGACGTCGTTGGATGTCAGAAACCCAAGACTTGGATAGGTATTCCACAGAGCACTGGGAAAGCATCACAGAATTGGCATGCGCTGAACTTCTGGAGTCTCCACTCCCAGAACAAGAATAAGAAGAGAAAAACACAATCAAAGAAGCACTGCTATGTTTCATTTCACTGCATTATTTTGCGTTCCTTTTTTCCTATCTTAATCCTGTCCTTTAAACAGCCATTTCTTCTTTCAACCCACCTCTTGGCTCACTCCTCTCCCCGGCTCTCAGTGGGCACATCAGGCCCCAGCTCCAGGAGGTGAGCAGGTGGATCCAGCCCTCGGCAGTGGCCCAACACACATCTGAACACTGTCACATGAGTTTTCCTGCCCCCTTGGCCCGTGTACTTTTAGGAAACCACCTGAGCATCTAGTCAAGGAAACACTTATCCCTTCTGCATATTCTGGGCTGCTCACAAATAAAACCCTAGGAAGTTCCAGTCACCTCTGGTCTACCTGGGTGCAGGACACGACGGAGAATCTCACCCGCAAGGCATTGTGCCCATCTGAGCTCTACGCCCTTGAGTGATAGTGTGCTCATTCCAGTCTGCTTCTCAGAATCCGTAGATCCAAGCACACTAATTGTAGATACTTTCAAATGCTCTGGAATCTACTATGTTGACATATCATTATCATAATTCACTAACCTAACAGTGGCTAAGATGATGGCTTTCAATAATTTTCACCCGTGACCTACAGAAATATGTTTCACATAGTAAGAAAAGACATGACTACAGGGGAGTCATGACAGAAAATGTTCCTGCTTCTGGCCCTAACCTACAGTTTGCAGAGCACGGAGCTCATCTGGAGGCTCAATCCTCACCCCCAAGAGCTGAACTGAGCCTCACCAGCAGTTGGGCTTGGGCACAGGGAATGAGCTGAGGCATCACAAGACACTGTGCAGACGTTGGAGGGGCTTGGGTGTGACATGAATGGAGTAGGGTATTTCTAAGCTGCCTCTACACAAGTCAGGTGCAGCCCACATTCAAGAATGGCCTGGAAAGGAAAGGAAGCCAAACTAAGGCAGCATCCGTTAGCTCTAAAGCACTGTACAAAAGGAAAACGGAGTGGCAAACAGCAAGGCAGACAGCAGTGCAATGGGATTCACAGTAAGCCGCAGCCCTGCCCACTTGGTCATCCTGCAAATCAGCCACAGTGACAACCCCCACACCAGGTGTTTCTGACTGCAGCAAACCCTAAAACCCATCTTGACCCATCCCAAAGAGCGAGTCAGCTCACCATAAATTTCAGGACCTGAGCATCGGGAGCTTACGCTGGGAGAACATCTCTGTAATTCTACTCCTACAGCACCCTTCCCGACTACTCTCATTCCTGTAGTCCAGGAGACATGACCAGCAAAAGATGAAACAGGAAGGCCTTTCCCACTGGGTAATGCATTACCTATTCTGTCTTATTATGGGCCTTCAGGGACACTGTATGCTACCCCACTTACCAGTTGAAATTAAGTTTCTCATTCTTCAAGTTCACACCAAAGTTAGCCAAAAGGAACCACCAGGAAACAATCAAAAATAAAAATGACTTAGAAAATAAGCAGGCTCTGTCCACTCTTCCAGTGTGCAGAGTTGAGTCCTTAGTTCACAAGTGCACATTTTACCCTTAATGAATATTCTCTACACTTCTGACTTCTGGTTAGCATATTACACTGCATGTTTTTACTCATGTAATATTGACCAATAATGCAACATAACTAAAAGGCAAATATTCTTCTCTTTTTTCTAGCACTATGTCTTCTTTTAGTGTACATGTTCACACTCATATGCATGCACATGCACACACTCTCACACACAACCATGGCCATTTTCACAGGATTGGATTTCAACAGGAAAAGTAAATCTTTCCAAAACAATTTGTAATACATAATATACTGTGATGATGCATTTGTGTCTGTTTTCCTCTGATAGTTTTCCTCACTGCTTTTAGAACTCAGAGCAAGTACTGTTCTTCAAAAGTAGTGAATATTTTTGAGATGTCTTCTGATGTCCAGGAATTTTGTAAATTTTCAAAATATCTTTACTGAAGTCACCTTTTATATACTTGTAAGAGTGTGCCTTTCAAAGACGTGATATAGTCACATTAACAGTGAGGGTGATTAATAATAGGAAAGGAGACTTTCTCACATATCATTTGATGCGCATGGGCAAGGAGAAAGACTCCTCCTTTATAATGCAGATAAAAAATAGCAGCCCCTGCTCCACCCAAGGGTATCAAGGAGGTAGATGAAGGCAGAGAGCCTGGAGACATCACACCTTATCATTTCTCCATCTGCTCCCTTCTATGTGAAGTTGCTACCTTAAAAGCCAAAATGTCTCGCCTCTCACTCCTCAGCCTTGCTCTGCTTGAACCTCTGCCACCTAAACAGGGCCTGGGTCAGAGTCCTGGCTCCATCCCAGCTCCCGCAGGACCTGGGCTCAGGTCTGTGCAGAACAACTGGGACACATGCTGTCCTTGCTATGGCCAGACTTCCCCTGCTCTCCAGAGTTTTACCAAGAATAGCATCCCGGGACCCAGCATTTTCCTCCACTGCCTCTAATGCATGCTCAGGATCCTGGTGTATTTCTGCCCACCTGTAGCCTTCTCTTCCAGCTCACTGCCCCACTTAGCTTTATGCCTGATGCCCAAGGCATTTGGTCATCAGGGACTCCTCCCTGTTTTCTGCATGGATTTTTAGGAAGAGGAAAGAAAGCAGATTTGTTGAGGTCAAGGTGGCTATAGATCCACCTTCAGAGCCCCTGGGGGTGGGGCATCAGTAGGTGAATGAAGAACTCAGGTCCGATGGTGGGGCTGACATTTCCCATGGCCTTGAAGCAATAATACCACTTGCAATAGGGTGGGGAGGAGAAAGCAACAAACCTTTCTGTTTGGGGTTGACTCTGCATTGCAGTAAGGCCCATTTCAACCAGAACTGTTCTGTTCTAGACCAGATCCATCCAGCAATCTGCAGATAAGCAGGGTCCACCAAAAACGTCTCAAACCACTGGAATCAAAAGGAATGGTAGCAGGCACTCAGAGATGTATCCACAGCACAGGAAGGTCCCGGTGCGTCATCCAGCTGCTTGCTCTCTTCGCTGACATCTCCACACCCACGGCTGTGCTGCCAATGCAGCCTCTTCCTGCCCTGACCCCCTGGCATGAGTCTCCCTTTTTCTGATGCCAGGCCTTTCTCTGGGCCCTTGAGTTTGGATGCCAGTTTCCTGCCCAGAATGACGGCTGGCAGACAGACCCCTGGGATGCTGGGATGTATTTCTTAGGTCAAGCTCTCTGAAATTCAACTTCTACCCAGAGCATCCATCCTTGGTCCCACTGGGGAGACTCCCTTGTCTGATTCCCTGGCTGATACCTCCAGGGCCCGTCCTCTCTGTTCTTACAGCTTCACGGATGTGACTTATTTTCAGACTTACTGCGTGATTTGCAAGGACTCACTGAAGCTGCTTCAACCTCACACACTGTGAGCAGCACAGAAAGGAGGCGAAGTCGATGCTTTGCCTCTAGTCCTAGAAACCAGGAAGAGGCAAGCGATTATTGTTTAGTACATGTTCACTGAGTGAGGGTATGAAAACTAGGTTGCCTAGTTTAGGGCCTTGAGCCCCAGAAATAGTAACGTAACTGCAGATCTCATCACCAAGCACAGACACATGCCTCAAAACACTGGCTTACACTTGACCCATCATTTGGGCTAATTTTGGATAATACTGTTTAAATTGGATCTAGGTTTTAATTGAAAATTTTGCTATTGGCTTGCTACTAATGTTTAATAGAATCTTAGTCACCGTGCTCGTTTTGAATTCCACTTAATAGCTGTATGTTCGATGACTGTGCTATATCTCTGTGAACAAATACATACAAAAATCCTATTATTTATTTACTGCCTACATGACGGTTATCTGAAAGAGTTAATTAATAAGCCAGTGGAAGATATGGACTTGATAATAAATGGATGCCTTTAAAATGATAATTATAAATATTTTATCTGCATAGGATTTTGCTCTTGAAAATGAAAATGAATTCCTAGAGAGGGCTTTGAGGAAGCTTGTTTTCATGGTTGAAGAGATAACACTCAGATGAAATGCTGTGCCCATGCAGTAACACTTTTTAGTTTTTATAATTTAAAACTTTCCTTGTATCTGCTGCTCCTGCTGGGTGCTCCTGCAGGTACCAGTGGAATTGCAGCTGTGAGTCAGAGCCATGGTTCCGAATTCACAGGAGAGGTATCGGGAAAGGCCCCACTGTGAAACTCACACCACCCTGCCTGGCTCCTGTTTCCTTCCTGCAAGGACTTAGCTATAGATGTTTGAAAGAACTCTGAGCAGATTCTGAAGGAATCATCACCATTCTGTGCTTATTCTCCCTTCAGTAGTCTTGACGGACCTGTATAAATGTTTCCTGTGACCGTGCTCCTGTTACTCTTGCTCTGCAGTAATAACTACATTTTAACCACTTAAGTTCTTTAAAAATTTCTACAGTTGCACACCTCTGTGTTATATTAGGTTTGCTTTAAATTTAACTGCATGTATGTTCCTCCAGAGCAGGGTTTATCACAAGTGGAGAAAGAGGTTCTCCAAAGTGGATGGACTTATTCAAGAGTGACCCCAATGCTCCTCATCAGAGAAAGACCTGCACATTTTGAACTCTCAGACCAGCAGTTGCCCCCTAAATCACCTCCAGTTCATACCCTATTTTATTTGTTAAAGTTTCATCTCACAGAGCCCACCGACAGAAGCTCCAAGAAGTATAAACCAGCCTGTTCAAAGACAAGGCAAAATCCACTTTCCTTCCTCCTACTTTCGCCCAGGGTTTTGCATTCTAAGATGGCCAGATTTAGCGGTACATCCTGTCTGTTTCTCAGGGCACATAAGTGTCTTTCATAGGTGTAAGTTTTAAAAATAGTGTTGCAAAGAAAGATGTATCAGCGACACCGTTGCAAGTGAGGAAACTGAGGCAGAGAGCGATGGAGCAGTTTGCTCAGGGACGTTCGTGACTAAGCACAAGCTCACTTGGACTGTGGGTCTTAATTTATTCCAGAGAAGGGCCAAGATCCAGACTATGCAACTCACACATGAAAAAGCAACCCAAACAAGACTACTTTCCTGAATTTTAAACAGAAGACTTAAATTGCTTGCAAGTAAGCACAAAATTCTAACTTTTACCGTGCAAAATCCTACCATATAGAGGCACAGATGGACAAATGAAAAAATGATGAACAGAATGAGAACAAAAAAATTCACCTTTTTTACCTTATTAGCATTACATTGTAAGATGCTTTTCACAATGTCCAAGATAATAAAGTAGTTTTCACTTGTGTGTATATTTCCTAGTCTCCTTTACCAATCTATAATCACGATAGAAGTGTGATCATTCCCCTTTTGTATGTTTTAAGCACAACATAACTTAAGAAAATATAATACCCTGACTCACCCATGATTCTTAGAAAAATATTTTCCAGATGACAAATTTCGGAGCAAAACAATAGTGATAAAGGTTTACATTTGCACCATATATTATGGTGCTCTGGATATTTTGCTATATGGTATTTTTGATCATGATGTTCACATTGACTTGCATTTTATTTTCCATAAATTTCCAGGGCCAGCTGAATATAAGCAACATTCTGCCAGAACAGGGCATATGATAGACCCCAGTGGCTTCCGAGGTTGAAGTTTCTGGGGCTGTTCAATGGCTAACCCAAGGAGTTAATAGTAGCCCCGCTAGCATCTAGTCCACGGGAACATCGAGAACAGGAACACGGGGTGGAAAAAGAAGGTCCCAAGCATCAAAGGAAGATGCTGCGACCCTGGTAGGAAGTCCTGGGTGAGCAGGTATAAGCGGGATTGAAGCCAGATAGAGAGCAGCCCACTGCAGCTGCAAGGAGAGTGTAGCCAGACACAGTGGGACTGCAGTAAAGCAGTTACATCCAATAAACAGAACCAGCCACGTAGCAGTTTCTCTTTCTAGTTTTCTATGGAGTGTGGCCATGTTGGTTTTTTTTATTTTTATGTCAAACCCTATATGCATGTGGCTATGCTTGCGTATGCACTATAAATCCAAATGAAAACAACGCTGAATATTCAAGCAAACAGTAAAAAGTGGAAAGTTTCAAGGACTCTTTAAATTGCAAACATTGTAACGGGAAGATAAATTGCCCCCAAATAACTGTGTGATTATTTACACACAGAGTGACATCTAGATTTCCATTGCTAACTTTGTCAGGTTTCTCTTTACATGATTCTGGTTTCTCATCATCAGTTTATAAAAATCATAAAATAACAGGAACAAAGTTTTGAAAAATAAAATAAGTAGTACAAAGAGACAAATATTCTCCAAACACAGTTTAGAGAGGGACATAAGTGAAGCCAGGGCGATTACTAAGAAAGGGTGTGAAGGAAAAGTCGGAGTTCTTGTTTGGCTTTTGCGTATTCATTTATGCTTCTTCAAAGTAATGGGACAATTGAAAGATGTTCTTAACCCTGATCTACTCATAAATTCAAATATGTCAGAGTTCAAAAGAATTCCATATTTTACGGTGGCTTGGAGTGAACCAAATAGATTTATAGGTATATTTCCCAAAATAAATTATTCAAGGCAATATTAGAAAAGGAAAAATTCTGTACCAAGAACTTTTTCCAGAAAGCTATGGATGAATTAACACCATAAGCCTGAAATGGTAATTTTATGTTAATCATCTTCTACATTTCAGAGTGCATCAATACTTTTGTGGGTTGGGAATGTGGTCTTGTGTGTGCATATGTGTGTGAGTGTATTTGCATGTGTGTGAGCATTTGTGTGTGTGTGCAAGCATACGTATAGATGCTAACTGTCAGTCTGCTTTTCCGTACAGGCTGAGTGCAGCCTAGCAAATTCCAGACCAAGAAATAAATGTCCTTGACATTCCATTTAATAGACAGTGGGTGGCACCATCTTAAGGAGCAGATGATGTAAGTTTGCATTTGGCACTATTTTCTTTATTTGGGCTACAAACTCTATCCAAATTGTGAAGGACTTTCCACATTAGTAATTAATAGGGCCCCATTATGCTAACTATCATCCAACTTAGGACATCTTAGAGGAAAGATAAGAGATGAATAATTTGAAGTAATTTTCTTGTAATCATGCCAATCACTTGAGCAAAGTAGTTATTAAAGGAAACAGTATTATGATGAATTATAGGACATCTAACACTGAATACCTTTTCTTATCAGCTGCTTATAGTTTCTGGTGCTTAAAAAATGGCAAACAAGTAGAAGTCTATGCCGAGTCACACTCTTCTTACTGTAAATAATAGTTTGTTTGGTAAACCCTGAATTTTAATAAGGCCTGAAAGGCAGACTTTACCTCGGTCCCCCCTTGTCTCCCGCAAAGGAGCCGGAGACCGAGGCTTCACCTTTGCTTCCAAGGCAGATGAGCAGTCACGAATCACCTTGATGACTCGGGAGGCTTCCAGTTCGGGTTTACTGAAGTGATTAGACATTATTTATCTAATTAAATGTTCAAAACACATCATTATTGAAAGGAATAAATTCAGTACATTTGTTGAGCGGTGTTAACTGAAATGTAACTGCACATCATTTGACTTTTTAACATTTTATTATATCTATTAAGTCTTTCTGTGCTTAATTACATCAACTTATTTTTTACAGTTAATTTAACGTGATTTCATTTTCGTTACAGACTCTGAATCAGATATTATGGAGAAAGCCAACTGTATACACAAATTAAGCTTTGATTCCTCAGGTGTTTCCTTGAGATTCGGTGTAGTCTCACAGCACCAGGGGCTGCCATGATTTCAAAGCATGTTATTTCTCCTTCATTGAAGCGTCCTCCTCTTCTTCATTGTTATTATTTTAAAACACAGCCATGCTTTAAGGCCAGGGAGTCGCGGAGCCATCAGATTTAAGCTACTTGCTGATCTATGAGATCATGGCCACCATTTGGACAGAATCATGTTTTTAGTTTTTGGAAAAAAAGTAAAAAAAAAAAAGAAAGAAAGAAAGAAAGTGAGGGCCTGGGCTGTAGTGGTGCCTCTGCCCTTGCGTTGGAGCTGTACTTTATTAATTGTCCTCCTAGGAACAAGGTTGTCAAAAAAATAATGCTGAGTCTCTGAGCAAGAGCAAAGGGCCCAAGCGGGGTGAGCAGGGTACAGCTGAGGAAGTTATTTCATGATTACTGTGTTCAGGTGATGGACAATTAGCAGCACTGGTCTCTTCCCAAGAACCGCAAACTATAAAATAGGGGCGAGGGGCGAAGCAGGACTGAAGCCACAAAACGTCTGGTGTCAATCAACTGCACGGAATTGTGAGCAGTGATTTGGTACATTCAAATCGCCCCAAAAAGTGTTCAAATGCAGATGGGGGGGGGCTGCAAACAAATGGGGCAGGAACGTTCAAAGGTTGCAAGCGCTGGTGGTGGAAAATTCTAATTAGACATTTACGTCAGCTTGCAAAGCTCCTTATTTCCCCCAAATGTTGGAGTGTTTCATATTCCCTCAGCTCCCACTGAAGGCCCTAAAAGGGAACGTTTCTGGGGCTGTCATGGGACCCGCAGGATGGCGGGTTTAAAAAAGTGGTCACACGGGCTCCGGCTGGAGGTTCACAAGCCTGTACGTGACCCCAAACTGGAAAGAAAGACCGGGGAAGGGAAGGGAGCTCCTGTGCGCCATCCTGCCCTCTCCCCCAGGCCTGCAGGCCTGCTGCTCTGCGGCCACAAGCGCCCTGCCCCCAGCCCCAGGTGCCCATTTCTGGCTACTTTATGGCCACTTGGCCTGGCTTTGATTCCCAGGAGTAAGTGTTCATGATCGCAAATTTGGCCAAAAGATTTTTTCATTACCCTCCAGCATTTCCTTTCACCTCCAACCTCTAGGCTGGGCCGGGCCTTTCCCTTTGGAGCCAGGAGCATAAAGACGGGGCCGCGGGGCTGACCCGGAGGGCCCTGCTGCCAATCACCCGCTCGCCAGCCCCGCTCCCTTTCACGCCGGCAGCTGGACCCATCGCTGTCAACCAGGTAACAACCCCCAGACAATGGGGCCTGAAAGCCCGGTCTAGACACTCTTTTAGCCACTTATTCGCTGCTCTTGGCAGCTGTTGAAGCATAAATAACCAGTTTGTAATCAGAAGGCTGACATCATCGCGGCTCTGCTGAGAGGGGATTGTTCCTGAGCACTGAGCAGGGTTTGTGTGTGTGTGACAACAGATTCCGGGGTGGGGGTGCAGATTTGTGCCATGCTAAGCTGGTCTTTCTTTGATTTACAGAAGACAATTGGATCAGGTCCGCGGCTCCAGGCCACACTAGAATGGTTTTTTTCCCTGCTCAGTTCTTGAGGAGCAGTAACTTGGGGTAATGTGCTGTTTGGGAGCGGGTGGTGTGGGCTGGGCGGGGGAAGCCAGCAGGCTAGCTGGGCAGAGCGTTTGGATGCGGAGGCCTTCTGGGCCTGGGGACCCCCAGCTCCTGGGCCCCTGGAAAGTGTCTGGTTTTGGGGGATTCCCCAAGCACAGGTTTGGTGCTGGGTGTATGTGTCTGTGAGCTCTGGGAAACAAACCATTTTCCACAAGGTGGCTGAGGAGTGGGCGAGTTTCTTCCTGCTTCTGTGTATGTGTGCTTCGGGATCAAGTTTGCCATTCAAAGTGATTGGCAGTCATCCTCTTGAAAGGAGTAGTCCTGAACCACCGACTCTCATCACCTGCAGCGCTGGCTAGAACACCCCTTAGGTTTACCCTCCTCCCTCACAACCACCACAAGGAGCAGAGAGGGTAGATGCTCTTATTTAGCATAACTGATATTTTAAGATTGTTTTGAGCACGTCCCCAAAGGACGGTGAGCTTCTTTGGTTCCTGCAACAGTGTGGTCTGATTGCCCTCCTGTTCCCGCTGATGCCTGCCTCAGTGCCTGCTGGTACCTAGTTCTTGATTACAAGCCAGTGTGCAGCCCAGGCTGCTACCTGAGTAGCCCATTCAGGTGGTTTTGCCCATCTCCAATTTCACTTTCTAAAAAAAAAGTCCAGTTCAACAAAAATATTGACTTCTAATCTCCCTGAAGGTTCCTGGTATTGGTTTGCTGCAAGTAGCTCAGGATGTGGAGTACAAAGGCATTTCCAGAGTGCACGTTTAACAAAATGACATAGCAGATAATTGAAATTTATTTGCAATTTTCAAACTACAATAAACACAATTCTCCTTTTCTTTCATTAATAATCGCACGGCTAATGCATAGCAATCCCTCTACAGCTTTTACAAGCAAACTTGAGCGGCTGCGTTGTAATAGCTGGAAAAGTTAATGTAGCTTGAACAAGGTTTCTAATTGTCCCTGTCTCTGTCATATTTGTCTACTTGAATGGTCCTAAATACCACAGCGATTAATTACTACAGAGCAGGTATTACAAGATGCTATCATCTTCCCCACTGCCTGGGTGAGCCGAGAGAAGGGGAGGTTGTTACACAGTGTTTCGTCTTTGCTGTTCCTGTAAGGCACTTTAACCAGAAGATTTAACGTGTCAAAGTTAACTGCGTTGTCTAGCAGATATTCACATTCTAATTAAAGATTAAGAACGTAGTACATTACACTGTGATTTGTCATACATGGCTTGTTAAATAGGAAACCTACCGGGATTCCCTAACATTTTATAAACATTATTCAGGGCTTTTCATGTGGGCAAAGAGAAAGATTATTCAACTGCATTGCAGTACGGAAAGCAAGCCGCCCTCCATTCTACCCCCACACCAGGCCCCAATAAATAACAAAACGTCACAAATAGGGCAGTTTGGAAACTGTTTTGAGGTGGAGATTTTGTTCAAACCATGAATCACCTCTGGTTTTCTTTGGCAGCGGAGGGAGGATCATCACTATTAGCCCTAGGCATTGGTATTTCTTTATTTTATTTTTCCTTTGCTTTCGGCTGTCAGTGAAGTAGAGAAGGTGAGAGTCTTTGTTTGAGGGAGAGGGCCACAGGACAGGAGGAAGATGAAACAGTATTTCAATACGCAGCCGAGCTTTCGGCGGACACTCACAGCCCTGGCCAGCTCCTGTGCCAGTACCACCGTGGTACAGGCCTGCTCACATACTACGATTGCCTGAGGAATAAACTAATGAGGTTACTGAGACACCCAGCATTTGCATATTCACGGATGCTTATTAGGTAGAAAGTGAATGCCAGGTGCACTGAATTTGGAGGATAGAGAGTCTATTAAAGAGTCATATCTTCCCGGTCGACAGAAAAGGGGTGTTCTGTCACCCTAAAAATAATACGCAGGCAAATCTCCTACTTAGTGATGATCTGGATAATTGCAGCAAAAGGCCAGGCGCAAAAGGATCCTGCTTCAAAGCAACCAAGAAGCCAGCACACTGCCCTTATTATACCAGACCCAATGCGGTAGTTCTGGGACAGGAAGGAGACGAACTCCATTGCTCTCCCTGGATTTTAGGCTTTAATTATGCTGGTGGCGTGCACAGACAACAGGATGCCGTGGTACCTCACACAAAATTATCCACTTAAAGAGACCTTTGTGTTTGTGACTCTTAGGACAGACTGGTTGCCAGTCCCAGTTGGAACAGAAAAGTGCTTTTCTAAGAACATGCTGTCCAAACCAGAATCACAGAATTCATCTTGACTGCTTCTTCAAGGGGCGTGGGCCAAGGCCCTGTGATGGTGATTTGGTTGTGTGAGCACTTTCTGCCTCATTATGGGGAGAAGTTTCACTGCTGCTCGGGGGGGTGATGTGGGGTCGACCCCTTCAGATGCGACACGGGCAGATATTCCTGTCCCACTGGGATCCTTCAGCAGCAGAAGGAGGACTGACCCTGTCCCAGAGCACTGTGCAGTGGCAAGGGCAGCCTTGCCTTGATTTTTTAAAAATGTATTGCTTCTATTTTACACAGGTAGGTTTTCTTTCAATTTTTAAAATTTTTATTTCCTCTCTAAAGAAAATGATTAGCAGCACTCAACCTCAAAGATGTAATTTATCCAAACCAAGCTGGGTTGCATATTTTTTGAGAAATCATGTTTATTTATCAGCAAGCTCCACCCTGCCCCTTGTGGCGCTATCCCCTGGCCAGTGGAGGGGGTGACCCCATGCCGAAAACATGTCTCCTGTATAGTGTGTGCATGCATGTGCGTGTGCAGGTACACCTGTGTGCATACACACACACACACACATTTGAAGTCCACGACATCCATTCTATCTATAGTCCCTATTCTTAAATTTAAAAATAACATTTCCAATTCTAAAAAGCACTCTTTAGCCTTATTTTTAATGATTTCTTTTATAGGAGAAAGCCAAAATAGAAAAAATTTGAAAAGCAAAATAAGAGCAAAATGAGACAGGCTGCAGGGAGGTGGTTTGCGATGGCCAGAGTAGCCGGGGAGGGAGGCGAGGGGCTGGGAGATGAAAGGGATCGAGAAGCCATGTGTACATGTTCCTGGTTCCCTGTGGACGCAGTTGTGTGTCACAGACATACACCAATAATAACAAAGTGTCTGAGTACAAGTGAAAAGTCCAAGAGGCTTGTAATGTTTTACCTAACACTTAAGCTTTTAATTTATGTTTTCAAAGCTCAAAGCTCAGAGGATCTAGTAATTATTACAATGCCTCCCTGCCCCCCCATCAAAAAATAACCTGCAGATGTCCTACAATTCAATTTGTCTTCTCACACCAATTTCTGATGCACGTAGAAATAAACACAAATCACAATTACTCCAGTGTAGCCGAACTATGAGCAGGAAAGTGTATCTTTTCATAAACTAGAGGATCTCCGATTATTTTTTAGGATTAGTTGATCATATTGTTGGGGGAGTATTTTTTAAATACACGAATCCCACCTCGAAACGGCCTGCCTGGTGCCTACACAGCCGCAGAACACTGCAGCCCGGGGTTTTTGTCACACAGAGCACAGATTTTTTTGATTATGTAGATTTCTGTTCCTACTGCAGTTTCATATGCAAAGCATGCGTCCGCCACATCCATGCTATCTCCTAAAGCAGTCATTCTGAAACCCAATCTGGGGACAGTGCAGACTAAATAAAATTTCATTTTGATTTGGCCTCCCGCTGCGAATGGGACTGCTTTGTCTCAGCCGACAGAAGCAGCAAGCCAGAAAGGTATGTCCTGTTTTGCATGGCTGGTACTGTCTTGAGGCTCCTCTCCGGCAGCGCTGGGCTCAGCCCCCCCACTTCCTGCTTCTTCCTCTTCCTCTGCTCTCCCTCCCAGCCCTCTCGCTCGCTCTGTCCTTCTACCTGCAGGGCACGGCCATGGCAAGCCCGCGCCCGGTTGTTTACTTTGGCATATGTTTAATAGTTTGCCTGGCTGTTTGCATTTTTTTCCCCTGTCTTTGTTGTTGTTGGGTTTTTTTTTTTATTTCCTTTCTATTTTGGTTTTTGTTTTGTGTTGTTTTCCTCGCCCACACTGGCTTTCCATGTCTCTCCAGGTGTTGAATACTAAAATACTGACTGAAAGGAAAATTGAATAAGTGCTGCTCTGATGCTCCGGAGATTTTACTGGAAGATTTGTCGTGCTGAATTTTATTGTAAATTTGAAGATGCATTTAACAGCTTTGGAGGACTTTAGCTTTCATAGCCCTTGTGAGCTGCTTTGGCAGAAAAGCAATCACCCATTTTAGAGAAGGAGGGAAAATAGGACATAAAGACTCTTCCCTGGGACTGGATTGCTTCGCGGTCTTGGCTCTGTTTTTAGAAAAGGCATTGTGATATTGGCTGAACTGCTGCAAAAGATGGCTCCTTTTAAACAATGACCTTCCCTGGGAGTCAGGAGAGGCCGGCTGTGTCACACGCTCTGCTTCCATGTGTCCCACCTCTCGGAGAGGCGGAGCAGGGACAACCTGCTGTGTTGCTCTCAGAAGATGCTGTAGATAAGGCGGTGAAATACCAGGGGATAGACAGGGGTGAGAATTTTGTTTCCAAGCCCAAATTTTTCCCTGCAACTGTCACTGCCCTTGACCAATTCATAAGGCACCATAGGGAAAAGATGTGTTTCTCCCTGTCTTACATATTGGCCTATCATTAATCTAAATTAAATGATAGCAAACTGGTAAAGATGGATATAGAGTAAGTGGAAGTTAAATTGCCTAAAAGGGGAGCTGGGAGTAACTTCAGTCTGACTCAGGGGCTCTGCATAAGTAATTCCACCTAGGATCTACATTAACAGATAAAAATACTAATTAGCTTCCCAGGGACTTCGCCCCCAGCCCCTAAGCAAACAAAAAGTAAGTCATAGTGCACGACTTTGTATTGGATCAGAAACAAACTTTTATAAATCCATACTGTTATAGCCACCCCAGTATTTTGGGGTGAGGGGACCCCAAGATCACTTCTTTATGCCACTGCTAAAACTTGATGATGAGCTCTTCACTGCTATAATGAAGTATGCTTTCCCCATGGAATCTCTTCGATGACTATTTTGTACCTGTTAGCCAAGAGCCATGGTGGGAGGGCTCATCAAAAGCTTTGGTAATTTGTTCATAGGCTCCCTACTTGCCAGGTCTAAAAAACTCTAAAAACAAAATGAAGGCTAAAGACATGGATGAAACATAAGGAACACTCAGTCTCATTCAGTGAAAATGCCGGTCAGTGGGAGGGGGCAGGGGGTGGCCCCCCAGGCCTGGCTGGAGAGTTTGGTCAATACAGGTATGACTTCTCACACTGCCCAGCTGGGAGTCTCCTGGTTCAGCCTGGCAGTGAGGGACGCGCAGTCAATTCATAGCTGGTTTTTGATAGCCAAAAGTGCAAATTTGGTTTCTGTCCTGGGTGTCAGTGTGCTTGTAGGAGTCACTTATTGTAAATTCAGGCCTCTTTTGGACTGACTTAATATTTTAAGAAGCAAAACCTGCCCTGCTCTTATATAAGAGTTTTTAAAAGTGCTGCTGTGTACCAGGAATAAAATACTTTTTTTGAAAATGAGAAAGCAAACACAAGGTATTCAAGGAGTATTAGTCTATCCGTAAAAGTACATAGGCAAATGTGTTTACATTTTGTGTGTGTGTGTGTGTGTGTGTGTATAAAATACATATATATATATATATATAGAGAGAGAGAGAGAGAGAGAGAGAGAGACTGAACCAGTAATGCTATGGAAAAAGTAGCAAAGCTTATCTTGAGGATAAAAATCAGTAAACACATCTGAGAAGCAAAATCCACACTACGGTTCAGGAAAATTCTGCACAACAGTTAACACATACGTGCAGTATGGTCCAGCGGTTAACGTTAAGCACCATGATTTTTCCTGAGCTGATGCGCACAGTGTGGACTCCCTGTCCCAGGGAGACTGAGCCCACAAGGAGCTTTAGGGAGAAGGACTTTGACAAAGAGGAGCGGTTCCCCAGCATAAGACGCAGCGTGTGTGCCTCGCAGCGTCAGCCGCGCCTGCCATGTTGCTCCCCAAGTTATAGTTCACGGACTGCCTGAACAGCACCGCTCAGCGTGTCTGCCGGTACTAAGCACAATCATCGGGAGAAGTGTGGGCCGCGATGACCTCACAAGATGTGCTTGGCATGAGAATCGCTAGTGTGCTAATGGCCATAGCCAGACCTTGCAGGTCGCCTTAGGTGGGCCCCTGAAGATGTAAGGGAAATAACTCTGGGGCTAAATCTAAACCCTGACCACAGACAGAGAATCCCCTTCTCGGCAGCACCTCCCGTGCTCGCACTTTCAGGGACGGTGAGAAAGCTTGAGAATTCTTTGTCGATGGGGCAAAGATGAACAAGGCACAAAAAGTGCAGACTGAGCTCAACCCAGAGGCTCCTGCTCCCCAGAGAGCCAAGTCTGTGCTGCCTGGTGGTCACTGCAGGGGGAAGGAAAGGAATTTGAGAGGTACAGACTCACACCCGGGGCCACGGAGCAGCCAGGCCTGGGAGCCCACCAAAAGCCTTTGAGAATTTTCCGAAGGAGACCCCAAATCTCAGGGACCCACGAGTCCTTCAAACGTGAGATCTGGCCAGAGAAAGGGAGCATGGAAGGAGTGTCATAACGCTCTCTGCAAATACCAGTGTGAAGTTGAAAACGGGGTTCAGCTGACTTATACTCTGCAGCTACTTCCTGGTTACCTAGAGAGCGTCTGATGTACGGAGGCGAATAAGAAGCGGTTGAAAAACCCGAACAAGAATCATATGGAAAGTTTATTTTCTAAAAAATAGTTCTATAGGTGAAGTAGTTAAAAACCAGAAACAGTAAGAGAGGGCTACTTAGAATGCAGGTCCTGAGCTGGGGTAGGTGCCACTGAAAATAAATCTTTGGGGCTACTTCTCAAAGCATCACACTAGACTTGGAGTAAAATTGCTTACAATGCTTTCATGCACGTTGTTGTGTTTGATAGAAAGCTCTTTTATCATGCCCATCTTAGTCTGAAAAAATTCCCCGTGTGTGTAGATGCGTATGGGAGTAACAAAGGACACTATCCAGAAACTACCACAGGGGCTGCAAACACTTAGATCTTCTGCTTGCACTTAGGCAGCCTCAGAAAAAGCCCAGGTTCAGGTAGGATGAGTCTGGGTACAGTTTCAACCCCAGCTTTGCTCCTGGAGAGAGGGTTTCTACTTGAGCTATCAGATCAAAGAGTCTGTGTAGTCTAACCTGAATCTTTGCTCCACTTGTAAGTAATCTTACACCTCAACGTTTTACCCATGGAAGCATCCTGCACATTTTGGACAGCCCCTGAGACACAGAGGTAACACAGGGCTCCTCCCTGGGAACCTTAGAATTCCATCTTATTCCTGAGGCCCCTGGGACCATAGGTTGCACTCGCCTGTGTCCAGGAATCATCTCAGAGGAAGAAGGGGGTGGAGAAGGAAGCATAAAAGATTGGGCATTTTACCCAAGTGGAAGAATGAGCATCAACTGAGAAGGACAGCTTAAATGATCAGGATTGACAGCTCTAAACTTGACTGGACATTTAATTAATTTCTCTCTCTTCTCCTCACTCATTACTGACCGACACCTTGGGAAGAAGCCCTAACAAGAAAGGAAAATAAATTATATTTTCATTTTATATACAAGTTGTATAGCAACTAAAATTGTACAGCACAGCTACACTTGAAAGGTGCTAAGCTGTCACATAAATACCAATCTTTGATGATCCAAGGAAGTGTTATAGACTTTGTCTGCTGACTTCAAAAAAAAGGAAGAAGGGACCTGAACTCAGTATCGATGGCACAAGCCAAACTAATCTTCTTCAATACCCACACGCAATGACTTTAATTCTGAGCCAAAAATCTCTGGTGCATTAATTTCTCACAATTTTCCCATCTCTGAAAGGATACTTGAAGCACAGGAGAGGGCCCTGGCTCTCCTGTCAATGTCCAGAATCTATGTTCCCGGACTAACTCATGGATCAGGTTCAGTAGAGGCCCAAAAAGAGTCTGTCACTCTCTCCTGTGAATTCAGAACTTACATGTGGAAGCCCTTTTGCTTGAAGCTGTTGGAATTTAAAGCATCACTGCATATGGCAGAAAATCCATATTTTTAGGTCTCTTTCTAGAAAGCTGGTAGCTTCTCCTTCCATGGACCTGGTTGGCCAACTCATGTTGAGTTGCTTGAAATGGCATTGTATTATCTCAGCAAATTGCCTCCCTGCTGCTTAAGTTTGTTTGAGTTTCTTTCTGTTGTCTATGAACTTAAAAGGGTGTGTACGCTGCCAAAAAGTATGTGACCAAGAAATTCTTAGAGATCAGCTCAACATTCTCAGCCTCCCACTGAGTTGGGTACTGTGGTAATAGAGATGGTAACCCTCTCATTTTCTCGATCCTATATAGAAATCATGGGGCTACCGAATTTAGTAATGGCTATAAATATTCAGGATTTCATCTAGAAATTTTCTGGAAAAGTGCAGAAATCTTATTAGAAATGCCAACAGTTTACAGCAAAAAGATATCACGTTACACTTGAATTAAGTGCTCCAAGCCATTGTCCATGGGAGGCTTTCCACAGCTCTGTAACATCCCTTTTGTTGGACTGGGTTGTTTATTCACGCAGAATGAGTGGAATGGAAGCAGGAAACAGATTCAGACAACAGTGCAGAGAGTTGAGGAGGATCACAGCCCGCAAGGATAAAGACAGAACAAACCATGAACAGAAAGATCGAGATACAAGAGGGATCTAATTATTTCTTAAACAGAGACCAGGGACAGAGTCTGACCACACTGAAGAAAAATCATGGAAATCTCAATTTTTAAAAATGTATTACTCTGAAAGGTCACTAGCGAATCATGGCCTTTTGAGTTTACCATTAAAACAAATCAGTGAAATGATCTAGTCATGAAACAGAATAGTGTCATAAATGAAACAAGCTAAGGCTTAGTTTTGACCCAGAAAGCCACCTTGTAATAGCACATGCAATGACAGAACCTAGTTCTTGATGTATTTACCAAATAGATGATACACAGTATGATACAGAATCTTACAGATAACTAACTAACTAACTATATATATATATATATATATATATATATATATATACATACATACATAGAAGAAAGATGAATATAAAATAGAGTACTTTGGGGAAGACAGTCTTCATCCAATTGTTTCAAGGTTTTGCTCTGCATCTGTCTTAAAGGGCAAATGAAGGTGAGTCTAGCTATCCCATTATCACCCACCCACATTAAGAATGCACTCATTCCGCTTAGTCCATTATAGACTGCTGTGTTCCCCATTTGCAGACCTCCCCTTCTTTCCTCCTTTCATTTTTGCTCATTAAAAATACTCCAATCTCTTAACATTCAAGAAGAACGTCAGGGAAAATAGAGCATGTAGGAACCGACTTGTATTTCAAGGAAATAACTTGGTGTCTGTGGTCTGGCTCTGTGAGGACCAGGGCTGCTCTCCCTTCTCCACTGGCTCTGAGGCTGCACTTGGAGAGCAGGAGCACGAATGAGGCAGAGGACTAAGGTGGAATGGGGGAAGGGTTTAGAGTAATGGGGTGAAATTAAGAAAAGGGAAATTTAGGTTGATTACCAATTACCAATTGAAAATCTCCTTAATGCTGAAGTCTATTAGACTGTAGGGCAATCATGCAGGGGAAGTGGAGGGACTCCCATGGCTTAGATGTTTAAAATCGGAGTGGACAGAGTACTAGCAGGAACACCCTGCGGTGCGCGATCTGCCCCACTGTGTGGAATGAGCCAGTTCACCTTGGTTGCCTTTACAGGCTGGAGCTGTCACTTGACCTGGAGAGAGGGAAGAAAAGCCATCCCGCTCGGGCCCACAGAGCTCAGGCCTTGCCCCAGGGAGATAATTTTACAATATTTTCTTCTGCTTTTCATCTGGAGCAGCCTTCTGAACACTTTGATGGAATACCCAAAGAGGCAGTTCTATTGGCAACAAACAACTTTCCAAGATGCATGTCTTCCATTTGGGAAGCTGACATATTTGAGATGGGTACAAACCAATATCTTGTATTGAGCACCATTCTGCTTTCCAGTAAAGTAAAAATTAGAGCAAGCAGGCAAGTGACATTTTAATAGCATGGCTATCAAGGCACTCGTGGGTGCACATGTTCTCTCATTTCTAAAAGAAAAACAGAAGGAAGGAATGAGAGATGAGAAAGTGAGTTAGAAGTGGAAAGAGAATAGGCTGGGCTCACAGTTGATAAGACTAAGCCACGTTCCCTGGGCCAGTGGAAGTAGATGTGCATGGTGGCATGAACAGTGGAGGTTCCCTTTGTTCCTGGGAGCCCATTCTGGACCAGGAAGTCAGTTTTGGAAAAGGGTCTTTTACTTAACGGGAACACGCCTGGATATTAATATGTTAGACCAGATGTAGTTATTGTATCTGCTGATTTAAATGACATATTATTTTGTGTTCTGGGATAGAGGTTCTGTCAGCCATAATAAAATAGAAAAGATGATTAGATCCGCATGATGCTAGTCTCTCTTTTAGAATATTTTCCTGTTCTGGGTGAAATAAATATACCCAAACTCATGCAAGCTAGGAAGTAGAGCAGAAGCTAATATAGACCTTGACGTGGTTGGACACAGCTGGTCTCTGCCAAAACTCAGTTGCCATTCTGGACAGTGCTGGGCGGTGACCCTTTAAGAACAGAGTGGGTCACTGGGAGGGACTGGGGTTGCTACCATTGTTTCAAAACAAGGCAGACCCCATGTTGTGACTTCCACACCCATTTTCTCACCCTTCCACTTTCCACCGTGAGCTGAAGCGGCACAGGGCCCCAGCCAGGCCTAAGCCCTTGGACATCCCAGCATCCAGAACCAGGAGCCAAATCCTCTCTTCTTTAGTAATTCCTAATCTCAGTCGTTCTGTTCGAGCAACAAGAAACGGACCAAGACCCCCCTAGATGCGACTCACTGAGCCGAGGAGACAGCAAGAAGCAGAGATGTTGGGTGGGGAACAGCAGGCATCTGGCAGGTGCATCTGCCGGTGTCTGGAGTGATGCAGGGAGGCTGAGTGTCCCAGGAGGTGGGCACAGCCAGCGCTCCTGTCCTGAGCACCTGTGCTGGTGCCAACAGGCTTCCTTGGCCAGGAGAGGCACAGGGTCTTGCCCTGTCCTCTCCTCTAAGCCTCAGCTTTCTAGCAGCCCACAGAGGCTGTCCTTGGCCCACAGAGACAGAAACTCAGGACAAGAGGAGAGAAGAAATGCAGGGCTCTGCTCTGACTTCTGAGTGTACGCCCCCGCCAGAGGAGAGTGAAAGGGCTGCGCTTGCATCTTCTGTGGTAGATGTGCTTCCCCCTTGCCCATCTCTTTCTTGTGATGAATTCTTTCTGTTTTTATCAGTTTAATATTTTTTCTTGATTACAATATCTTTGCAGTCTAAGTCGACAAAAGTATCTCACTCCTACCAACTGACTGCATACATGAAATGAGTACTTTCTAGAAAACAATTACCTAGTTTTTTTTCTTTATGGGGCAAATCTTCAGAAAGATGTGGTTGCATTCAAGGAAAGTTATGCCTCGGAGGTCAAGCACTCAGGAGAAATCTGGCACTTAAATCGCAGTGGTAGTCAGAGTCACAGGTACTTCTTTCTTGGGAAGGATGTCTTCGAGGTAGTCTGGTACTGCTGCTGTGAGCTCCGGTGCTCTGCAGTTGGTGAGCCACCCTGAGCACGAGTCAGCCACTGTCACCTAGAGCGTGGCTCTGACCACACAAAGAGGGGGCCAAGGCCTGCAGCACAGGTCCCAGATCCTAAGCTAAAGACAGAGACCAAACTGGGGTATGGACAGAAAGAGAACTTCCGCTTTCTCCACCACACACACACACCCCCCGCTGCCCCATTACTGGCCAAGTCGGCAAGACAGACTGCTTGCTGATAAACTGAGAGTCCTAAGGAAGCAAGTGGCAAGCTTTCCTGAAAGTGGTGGCATCTGGTCACGATTTGGGTCACTCCAGAATGAGCCCTTGCTCAAGTTCTGATCTACCCCACAGCTACTACCAGAGGCCTTAGAGTAGAAATACGTACTGTGAGCAATTTTATTCATCCGAAATCAAAACTAGAAAGTTTTTGCTGAAGAAAAGCTACCTTCTGAAAAATTTTCAAAGTCATTCAAATTTACCATGAAAATTGGGCATAGCCACTATTAAAATTTCCAAATTTTACTTCTTATGTTCAATTTAAGGGGAGGCTTTTTCCCCAAACCTGAACATTGCAATTTACTTCTAAGATGATAATACTTTATATGTAAACATAATTTCAAAGCACTTTCATATATGGCATTTTATTTGATCATTCCAGAAATACTAGACTTTTATTACCAAAGACAAGTTCCTTTTATTGTAACTCAGTTTTATTAACCAACCGGCAGAAGAAGAGTGGAATTGAAGCTATGCCTCAGTGAGACCTAGATTTAATCATAAACGTGGTCATGATAATAGATCTTTAAAGTTATCAGCACGTACCTGCAGAAATAGGCTTTCAAACGGGAGTAGAATATTCACACCCTACAAAAATCAGACTTCCTCCTTGGGAACAGAGACTGGGAATGCGGGACGTGGTTGTTTGTGTAGCAGAGGGATTCTGCCTTTCTGGGAAGTGTTTATGTTGCACCCAGCGCCTCAGTGTCCGGCTTTTCCACTGAACTGTGCACATGTCCCGGATGCCCCACGGTCACTCGTGATCACGCGCTCACATCTCTGTCCCTGAAAGGCCCCAGTAGCTTTGCTTTTCCTTGCAGACACAGCACTTCTCCCACAGGCGTGTGAAGCAATGCACAAGACCCGCACGGCACAGGGGTGGGGACGCGGGGGGGAACGCACAGACCTCTGTGCGTAGCGAACTTCTCTGCCTGGTGGGCTCCCTGGCCCCCTCTGCGGCCTCAGAAACAGGACGGGCTGGATGAGACATAGCATAGCGCCAGGCTGCCCCCAGATTCTCTCCTGGAAGGCCAGCAGAGCACATTCTCAATGACAGCACATCCCAGTGTGCTCTCTCCGGTTCTGCTGGGTGCAGTCACAAGTGTCCCCAGTTCACAGAGGAGGACAGATGGGCTCTCAGGGAAAGTGCCACTGCCGGAGTCCCTGAGTCAGTAGGAAGTGTGAACCTGCATTCAAACCCAGTGTCCCAGGTCCTTGCAACTGTTAGGTTTGACTCGGTGAACTTAAACTATGTCCTTGTCCATCTGAGTCACAAGGGAGGGCTTGAACTCTGTTTCACAAGGGAAGGAGAGAGATGTCCAAGGTCAGAGACAGCAGCTGGCCACACAGAGGGGAGCGAGGAGAGAATGGAGAGAATGGGGGGCCCGCGCTCAGGATGCCAACCCACCACTTCTTAAAACACACCGCAAATCGGTATGAGAAAGATAAATTTGAGGACAAAAACATGCGCTCAACAAAGGGCCCCAGAAGCTTGTGGTACTTCATCAGCTCGCACTTTGGAGTCAGAATCCGTTGAGAAATTGTAGCACAGGATGAAGTGACAGTGTGCAGCCCCTTCTGCCCGAGGTGAAGGGTTTCAGAGCACAGGACTTGTATGACCTTGTGGTCCCCACCTCACACTGCCTCCTGGGGACAATCCCTTTTCTGCATCCTGCCCAGCTCTGCACGTAGGAAACGCAGAGCAGGCTGCGTGTAAGGAGCACATGGCTGTGTTACTCTGCAGCTAGTTGTCCGACAGGAGGTCCAGCCCAAGCCTGGAACACCACCCGGCAGCGACAGCAAAGGCAGATTGACCCCCGCATTAGAACAGGGCCACCATTACCCTTAGGGTCCCTTCTCATGCTAAGATTCTCGGGGTCAGAGCATGTGGCACCACAATCACTGGACATAAGGAAAGATGCTGCTCGGCCTGAGGAGTATGTGTGTGACTTCCCTCAGCACGGAGGGTGCTTGTGTTAAAGACAGCAAAGGAGGCCTGGGTGGCTGAGCACTTTGCAGTGTCTGTGCCTGCTGGTGCTGGGCCAAAGTCAAGGTCTCCTCTCCAGAAGGGTATCATCACCTTGTCTGGCAGCTTGAGGCGCCACCTAATTGTGATGTCATTATACAAAGAGGCTAAGGTCAGACAATCTGCTAAGGATGTATTTGGAAGTGTCTGTTGAAGCCATAATATTGAGATGCAAATTTTGATGATGTACTATAGCTTAAAAAAAACACCAAATTTGATATCCTAAGCCTTCTGAGATTGATCAACAAAGAAACCAGCCCACTCATACAGTCCAGCAGAAAATCATTCAAATCTTCAACTGCTGTTGGATGCTGAGACCAAAGTAATAAGGAAAATTACGAAGCTGCTGAGGTCTTATGGTTTTGCTCAAGTAGCTGAAATCAGTTGCAATACCAGTGTCTCACATTTCACTGTGGCCCTGGAGCTATTTAAATAGACTTCACGTGAGTCAAATGCAACCTGGCTAGGAGTTGGGTTGACAAGCCCCTTCCGCATCCAGAGCACCCTTCAGTAGCATTTGCCATTGCTATTTTGTTAATAAAATAAGGGCAGTGCTGGCTTCTAGCATCCCGGATTTTTGTTGAACAAAGCGACACAGAGCCTGAAAGGCATGTCAAGAGATCTGACGTAATGGAAATCGCAGAGTATCATAATGCACACAACAGGTGCACGGAATAGATGTTCAGAATGGTTTCTATTATTTGGCATTTTGGAATCAAATCAGAATCAAGAACAATAGTGGCCATTTCAGATAAATTACTTCTGCACATTCTTGCAGACTGAGCAGCTGTAAAGGAGGGGGAGGCTGGGGCCGCCCGCCATGAGGAAGGTGGATGCGAATACATTTGTAATGTGTACACAGTGTATGGAGTATATTAAAGTTTTGCCTTTCCTGGGCAATGATAAAAGTAGTTTTCTTTCCAGGATTGCATGTTTCATTAATACCATGTTTTAATAATTAAAGAGCGCAATTCTGGTGGCAATACATAGCGAAGATAAAAGTTTGCAGACAATCCATTATTTTTCTCAGACAGTCCCTCTGAAGAGCCCACATGGAGATGTAGCTTAATGATTTAAGTTCTAAAATGGATTTTTTAATAAAATATTGGGTGTTGATGTCATCTTGTTCTAGTGGGCAGCATCCTCTCCTGCGTCAGGTGTGATGATATTGCTCCAGCCATGGAGGATTGGCCATCCCCCACACGCACACTCACGCGCGCGCGCGCGCGCACACACGCACACACACACACATCGTTATCCATGCCGGCCCGCTTGCCAGCTGTTTTCGAGCCATTAGAGTTCCTGTTTGTAATGTTGAATGTTGGGAAGGGAGAGATTTCTTGTCTTTTTAATCCTCCCTGTTAGCATACTCTGTTTTATTAGACATAATTCAGAGTGAGAGAGAGACAGGGAAACCAACAGAGTGAAGGGGGCTGTGTAATTGGGTGTAGTGGGATTAAGCTATTATTAGTGTACACTCCTAATGGAGGCGCCATAAAGAACCCATGGCAAAGGCATTAATGAGTTATGAAGGAAGGAAAGGGTGGGGCAGCTCGACTCCTGCATGCCTTGCTCAGCAGCCCCGGGAAGGAGCCCTAGATGCCTGGTGCTTATGCAGAGCCCTTCTCTCTCTGCAGCCCCTGTCCCTTCTGTTCTCTTACTCCGAGTTTGCAGATTCTGTCTCCCATGCAATCCTGATGCTGAGCTTTGCTTCGACATGGCTGCTTCAATACGTAAAAACTAACAATTGCCCCACAAACTCAAACCTAACAGAGAAATAGATGTATGCATATCAAAAATGGCCTCTTCTTTGGTTTAGAAAAAATCAGCAAGATATATGAACACCAATGCCCCCAGGAGATGAGAGCAGGAAGTAAGTTAGGCGTGTTCTTTTTGGGCATAAATATTCAAAAGTTAAGAAAAAAATTAAATGTGAGAAATGATAATGTGCTTTGACGTCAGAGGTGAAAAAAACCAGAGCCACATCCTTCAGTCGTGGCCTTTGCTGCTGTGAACGTTGCAGGTGAAGAGTCAAAAAGAAAGTGAAAGTGCGCAGAGAATCAGCAGGGAGCTGACATGCTTAAGCGTGCTTGGTGGGTCACTCTCTGGAGTAAGAGTGGATCTGATGGATTGCTCAGCACTTAAATTGTGTAAATATGTACAGTAAATCTTTCCCTCCTTATAGTTCTCCATTCCTTTCTTTGCATAGGAAATTGTGTTTTCCCCTTCTTAAAGGAACATGTTAGAGATTTGATAACAACAGTGAGAAAAGTCCTGACACACCTCAATTAGAGTCACTTGGGTGTGATATTTTCCAATCACCAATTTTTGACAATACTGTGATTTTACCTAGGGTGGAATTCTAACTGCATTTTTCTGTGATTCGCAATGGCGAATATTTGCAAAATGCTTTCTCCCTAGCAAAATCATCCCTCCCGCGGCTGACACTGCTGATTCTGAGCCTTCGTTATTTTAAACTTGGGGAGGGCATGCTTGAAGTCCTGCTCAGTAGGAAAGTTTCAGATAATATGTTTTCCCAAGTGAATACACATTTAAGAACAACGGAAGTCCCAAGCCCCTTGCTGGCTGTGATTTCCGTAAAAGTCCACACCATCCTCCCTGGAAGCTGGTCCAGCTTTTGTGACTGGGACGGGTCATGCAGGAAGCAGCCAGAACGCCAGGCCCTTTCCCACCCGTAGCGTGGACACGGGCAGTCACACGCAGCAGGTCTGCAGGGAGAGCGCACCCACTGCCTCGGGGGTCTAACCTTCCCAGGTGCAGTTTCATGTTTTTATATACGCCTTTGCTTTCATAAAATGTGTCTCAGTGCTTACATATAAACTGCCAGGTAGAAAAACGAAAAGTTCTTTGCATGACAAATAGTCTCCAGAGGTGTACGAACCCTCGGTGTTGGAAGCAATTTTCACTTTTTTCCCCACTCGCTTTCCAGAGTGAAAACTCCGTAGCCTCAGAAGCCAAAGGGCCTTTTGAAAACTGCCACTTTCAGATTTCAGCCAGAGCCGCAGCTGAGCAGACAAGGCAGGGCTCTAACAAGACAGTTGCTTGCTGCCGGCTACAGTTCCTACTTTTGTTTCCTAGGGAAACGAACATTGGGCAAAGTGAAAGCGGGATGATCTGAGGCACCACTGTCTCCCCTCGTCCCACGTCCCCAGGGTTCCCACCTGGAATGGGCGCGGGGAAGGAGGGAAGCTATCAAGCTTGTCAGTCAGGTCTCTGCTCCCTGGCAGCGAGCTGAAAGTTCTGGCTTTTCAAACAAGCTGCAGAAATCTCTCTTCTGGTACTTTTAAAACAAAAATGGTAGTTGTTCACCAGCGTCACGGTTCCCTGTGCTTCTGTACCTTCCTTTTGCTGCATGATTTTGAAGGAGGAAAAATCGCGGTGCCTTCTGTGTGGACTGCTGAGGGTCCCAGGTTCAGCCAGTGAATTAACCCTTGAGTAACGAGCTCCCTGTGAGCGCGGACACTGTGACTGTCAGGAACTGGCTTATCCACGGGATAATTTATTCTCAACCTCGGCTATTTCTATTGTCTCCTTTCTGATAAACACTTCTTCATTTAGCATCCCCACCTTTTAGGAAGTTGGGGAAAAAGGCAGGAGGTACAAGAAATAGCACTTTCTCAGAAAACACATTAATATTACTCATCCTAATGCTAAATTGGACTTAACTTACAAATGAGCGTTGTCTTTGCATGGACCTCTCTCGTCTCTGGCCTCTCTTGCTAGATACTTCTCCGGGTGACTTTAACAGAATCACTCCAGTTACATTTGGGAATTCAGGGTATTTACTGATGTGGGCTCCTTGGTGATGCCAAGACTTTATTTAAATCACGTGATATAGTTTAATGACATTACATTTTGCGACACAGAACAGATCATTAAATAAGGGAATGCTTTCTCGGGATGCTCCCGTTATGCTGGAGAGGGAACCCTGGTTATTATGGCACCGATGGCAGCTATCACTACCACATGCCTGTGACACGCCAGACACCTGACATGCATCCTCCCATTTAATTCTTCCAACAATATTTTGAGGCACTTACTGTTACCCTCATTTTGCCAGCGAGAAAACTAAAACTGCCCTGCAGAGCTGCAAGAGGATGGATTGCAAGTCTGGGCCTTTTAACTCAGAGCCACTGTGCTAGCGTACCATTTTTCACCTCCGTCTCCACTGCCTGGGGGAAGAGAGGGCAGGAGAGGATGGAAAATGAGAGTCCGCACCCTGCTTGCCCTTGTAGACGAATAGAGCCCCCAAGCCTCCCCGGCTCCCTGGATGGCTCAGTGTGTGCCCTGGTCGGGCGCTGCAGGTAATCAGGGAGAAGAAAGCTGCTCCCTGAAAGAGCTGTAAATAGAGGCTCGGCTTGTCTTCTCCCAGCAGCACGGGCGGCAGCAGCTTCCCTGCTCGTCTTCTCGTCTGCAGAAAAGAGGCAGTGTGCCTGTGTGCGCGTGTATGTGCCTGCATGTGTGCGCGTGTGCGTGCGTGCGTGTGTGTAGGGGGGGGCCAGTGCCCCGCCAGCTCAGCCCTGCTCTTCCCTAAAGCTGCCTGGGCCCCAGGGCCTGCTTGTGACACAAGGGGGCAGACACACAGGAGATGAAGGACACTGAAGCAGGACACCAGAACTTGGCTTCCAGGCATCCTGGGCAAAGAGAACTATAACGTTTATGCAGGGCAAAGGCTGCCCAGGACATGTTCCACACCTTCCAGAGACAACCTTCTTGCCTTCGTATACACGTTCACACACACACACACACACACACACACACACAGGCACGCACACACATGCACACGGAACATGCCACATGTCATGCTTATCTCAGGGGCCCAAGTCTCCCGTCAGCTCAAAATTGTCCAAAATTCTTTGACAAAGATAAGAAAATACATTTATCCTACAAAACATAATTAATACCATAACCAGTCAAGCACCTGCAAGAGCCAACAACTGATGTCCATAATGTGTGTGTAAAATCTGACCAAAGACCCACAACTATATCCCAGGCTCCAAAGGCAGAGGGAAAGGAAGTCAGAGCCCATGAAGACATTTGTCACTAGAGGGCAGGTCAGGGGATGGCCCGACCTTCTATCCATGACACCCGGACTCTGTATGTTCTGACTGGTTCATGTCAGCATTTTTAGCTACATGAGCACGTTTGTAAGTTAGAAAAGGGGAAGCAAAAGGCTGTTGTCTCATTTTGAGTGGAGTGAGAATTGGTTCTAATTTAACTATTGAGGTAGATTTCCAACTCCTATTTAGGAGAAACAAATCTACTTTTAAAAACTAAACTCTTGATTCCTATTCAGTAACAATATCTTTGAGATGATTTTTGTGTATTTCTTGACAGATACATTTTACATTGTCAGAGCATAACTCTAAAATCACTTTGGAAGAGTCATTTTGTAATTTAAAGATGCATAGCATTTTCAAAAGGGAAATTTCTAAAATCCTAGTTTTAAAAAAAAAATCCTAATTCCAATCTGATCTACAGTAATCATGATATTCTATACATAGACTAGTGTATATGTGGCTATGTATACATATTTACACAATTATACAGGAGTCCCAATTTACTAATGGGGAACCCTTCCCAAATAAATACCTGAGACTATAGCTGATACTGAATTCAGTCTATGCTCTGTTATCCCTAAACACATATACCTATGGGACAGTTTAATTTATGAATTAAGTATGGTAAGAGATCAATAGCAATAACTGATAATAAAATAATTATACCCAAACCGTGGTCAGCATCACTACCTTTGTGATTTGGGGTATTCAGTAATTAAAATGAGAGTTCTGTAACATAAGTGGTGCAGTGCTGGAATAGTCTGTCTGATGCCCAACATAGTTATGGAGTGACTAATAGGCAGGTAGTGCATACCATGTGGATACACTGGACTAAGGAACAACAGGGTGGCACGAGATTTTATCATGCTACTCAGAGTGACAGAGGATGGAATTTCCCATTGCATGGTTGTCAATGCATAGTTGAAACTGCAGAAAACAAAGGTGCAAATAAGGGGGGACTACTGTATGCATAAATCTCTCTTTGAATGGAGTGTTCATGAGAGCACAGAGTCTGAACCCTGAGAAACCTGAGTCAAAGTTCTGAATTTGAGCCCAAGCCCTGCTTTTTACCAGTTGTATGAACCTGGACCCACTTCTTAGCCTCCTATGTCTTGGTTTTGTCATTGCTAAAATAAAGCACAGTAATAGACTTGTGTCTCTGGCACAACAGTAAGCACAGTGTGTTTGTTAGATGAATGGGGTATACTGGGATTCTGATTCTGCTCACAGCCATCTAACAAAGCAGGCGCTCCAGTCTCCCACTTGTCTGATATAAGCCGTGTTCTAATTCCTCCTTGGAAGTTGTGTTCAGTGACACAGTCAGTGTGGAGTGAATTCCCATCTTTCCAGCCCCTGTTCTTCCTGCTAAAGCTCACCACCACGTCTGCTTAACTGAGACTTGTCCATGAATTTTCTTTCATGCACCTTCTGTTTTTAAAGCTGTTTTTATTTGAAGACAGTCTTCATCTATTATGGATGTTAATGTTTCCATGATTCTATGGCATATTTAAAGTTGACTTATGAATTTAAATATATACATATTTTAATTTTATTTTAAATTATTAACATAAAATTTATTTTTTAACTATGAACAAGTACATAAAAGTGTACATAGTTGTGAGTACCAGGGGATCACTGCATGCATTTGTACACCATGCAGTGCTTGAATCAGATTAAACATTGCTAGCTCCTCAAACGCTTCATCATTTTTGCAGTGAAAACATTCAGACATTTTTCTGATAGCTTTGTGAAATATACAAACATCGTAGCAGTCGTCTTCAGTCACCGTACTGCGTGAGAGCCCTTGGGATGCTTCTCGCTAACCGTGATTCAGTGCCCATTGACCAACGTCTCCACACCTCGTCCCCCTCTACAAGCCCCACCTTCTGGCAATAGCCATTCCGTTTTCTTTTTCAATTTTATTCTAAAGGTGGGAAAACTAACCAAGCAACAACAATGAAGAGAAAAACAGAACAACACAAAAACAATACATGACCTAAAAAACATGATAGGAATCAACAATGGTGGCTACGTTGCATACTGTAATCTTCAATGAAGTTGCTCAGTCCACCAGATGTAAGACTGTAAGACGGATCAAAGACAGTAACAAGTAATAAAAAAAATTGGAAACAATACAGAGCTTCACCACACAAGATGGAAGGAATTCAGCAATGGTTCTTATACTGCATCTTGTTGTTTTCAGATCAGTCATTCAAATTACCAGACACAAGCGTGCAAAATCGGTCAATAAAATAAAACTTAAGCATTGACTGTTCCTTTCAATAAACCACAGACACCAGCAATACACCTATCGCAGCTGTCCTTGTATATACATATAAATTTTTTCATTTTAAAGAGAAAAGAAAAACAGGTAAGAACAAATACATAAACAAAACAGCATCGAAAACAATAAAATGGTATAGAATTTCAAAACAAGGCAATAGGATACTACCAGTCATTGTTATATTACATAATGTTATCTTCAAAGTGGCTGCTCAGATAACCAGATATAGGCATGTAAGATTGATCAAACAATTAAACATTAACTGTTCCTTTCAATGAACCAGTAGAGATTAGTAGTACAATTATCTTAGCTCTCTCTCTCTCTCTCTCTCTCTCTCTCTCTCTCTCTCTCTCTCTATATATATATATATATATATATATACACACACATATTGTCTCTTCCTTCTTTCTCCCCCCCCTTCATCCCAGTTGCTCCTTCCTTTTTGAGCAGTTTCTTTCACCTTCACAATATCTATTTTACCCTTCAGATTTTATTTACTCTTTTGGGTTCTTGTAGTAGGGAGGCAACTTTCAACTACTATGAAATCCACTTTTTTTTCTATTTCACATGGGAACAAGATCATGCGGTGCCCATCTTTCTGTGCCTGGTTATTTATCTTAATGTAGTGATGTCTTGTTCTATCCATGTTGCCAAGCATCATGGTGTGTCATTCTTTTTCAAGGTCAGATAATATTCCACTGATGTTTTTCCATTGTATTTTTAATCCTTCTATCTGTTGGAACACTCAGGTCTTACCAACAGCAATACAATAAACACTGGAGTGTAGTTGTCTCTTGAATATACTGGTTTCATCTCAGTTGAATACAGACCTGAGAAATAGAATTGCTAGATCATACAGTAGCTCCATTTTTAATTTCTTGCAGTTATTTGTGGGGGTTTTTTTTGCTTTTTTTTTTCTATTTGTGACACTGCAGATTAAATCCAGGGCCTTCACCTTAAGCTGATCCCCAGCCCTTTTGTTTTTCATTCTGAGACAGAATATTTCTAGGTTTCTAGGTTTCCTTGAGTGGGCTCAGACTTGCAATTCTCTTGGTCCTGGTGCATTGAGTTTTCAATTGTAGAGTTCTTTATACATTCTAAATATTTATCCTTTGTGATAGGCATAGTTTGCAAATATTTTCTCCCCTTATACAGCTTATCTCTCCAGCATATTGACTGGTTCCTTTGTTGAGCAGAAACATTCTACTTTGACATAATTTTCTTTGTGTATTATTGCCTTTGTTTCCTGTGGTCGTTTTCCCCCAAATCCTTGCCTATTCCAAAATTTTGAAGCATTTCCCATTTTCTTCTAGGATTTTTATAATTTCAGGTGAATTTTACCAAAAAATGCAATGAAGTTCCATGGTGTGTAAATTGAAATCATGCATAGAAAAAGATGGAAAGTTTCCTGGTTATTTTTGCAAAACTAGTGAAACACTCAAAAGCAAAACTGTGGGTTAATCTCAGGTGAAGATATGAATATAAAAAAATCTATCATAATGGAAGATCCAATCAATCAAATCTAACCATAAGAGAAACAAATGTGTCACGTCCAATAGGACTTTATTCTAGAACATAATGAGTGATTCATTATAGGAAATGTATTCATATTAAGCTAATATAGCAAAATCCTATGGTTACCACCAAGTCCCACATAGATCTATTTTTAACTTTGAAAATTGTGAGACCACTGCATATTCAAACACAAATTTAGGAATTAATACAGATTGATGATACAGAAATGATATACCTAGTTTTTCCAGTGTACTAGTTTGCATAGCTACAACACAAGCAGAAAACTTTATTGCAAAGCCTCTACACCTTATTTAAATTTATACACATTCAACTGTGTCTGCAGTTTGGTTCCCAGCTCTAGGTGAGCTGCAGAATAGTTCATGCTAAGAATTCTAAGAATCATGAAGGCACCTCCGAATGCCACTGCCACCAACCCATTCTTCATTTCTGTGAATTTTTTCCTTTCGTTTTCAGGACTGTATTCATAAAATATAAAATATGCAACCTTTCTGAGACTGGCTTTTTTCTTACTTAAACTCAGTATCTTTCTCTTGAGAGCAACGCAGGCTGTTGTCTGTGTTAATAGCTTGTTCCTTTCTGTTGCTAAATGATATTCCGCTGCATGGATGTACCAGAGTTATAACAGTTCACCAGTTGAAGAATTGCAGACAGTGCTTAGTTTGGGGCTACCCTTAATTAAGCTGCTGTAGTAAGTTGGGGATGGGTTTTGCAGTGAACATAGGTTTTTATTGTTCGAATATTACAGTGGAGAGTACAACTGCTGGGTCAGATGGTTTGCACATGTTTAGCTCTGTAATCAGCCACCACACTCGCTTTCGTTTTATACTCCCACAGCGATGTGTAAGTGCTTCAGTTTCTCTGCCCCCTTCCTGGCATTTGGTGATATTGCAAATTTTTTTTTCTCATTTTAGCCATTCTTCTAGGTGTGTAGCAATATCTCCTGGTGGTTTTCATTTCCCTAATGGCCAATGGTATTGAACACCCTTTTGTGTACTCATTTGCCATCTGTGCATCCTCTTCAGTGAAATATCTGTTCATATCTTCTGCCCATCTTCTAATTGGATTGTTTGTTTGCAAATATTTCCTACCAGTCTGTAGCTTGTCTTTTCATCTTAACAGGGTTTTTGCAGAGCAAAAGTTTTTTTTGATGGAGTCTCATTTATTAATTTCTTCCTTTACAAATTGTGCTTTTGATGTCATGTCCAAGAACTCCTTGCTTACCCTACATCCTGAAGGTTTTATCCTTTGTTTTAAATAAATGTTTCATGACTTACTGTCTTTCAACTAGTGATTGATACGGAGTTAATTTTTATATAAGGTCAGAATCAAAGAGATGGGTACAGGTTCATTTTTATGGCATGTGGATGTCCAGTTCCTCCCAAACCATCATTGAATTGCTTTGTGCATTTGTCAAAAATCAGGTGTGTGTGTGTGTGTGTGTGTGTGTGTGTGTGTGTGTGTTACTATTTCTGGTGGCTGTATTCTAACTTATGACTATGTTTTAGATACACAACTATTTCATTTTCTTCATAGCAGTTAGACATTACATTGTGCTTTTAACATTGGTTCCTACTCATTAGCTTGTGAAAATATGACTGATTTTTTGTGTTTAACTTATATCCTGCAATATTGCTGAACTCGTTCATTAGTTCTGCAAAAAACTCTTGTAATTCTCTGGGACTTCCTGCATAGAAAATGCTGTCAACAGCAGATAGGGATAGCAGGGACTGTTTTCCTTTCGGATGCACATGGCTTTTACTTCTTGCACTGATGGAATTCCTAGCACTGTGTCAAACATGAGCCATGCAAGGCAACGTCTTTTCTGTTCTTTATCTTAAGTGGAAGAATTCAATCTTTCACCATTAGGCATGATGACAGCTACAGGTTGTATGTGAATGCTCTTTATCTAATTGAATACATTCCCCTCTGTTCCTATTTTTTGGTGAATTTTAATCATGAATAGCATTGGAATTTGTCAAATGATTTCTCATCATTAATTGATGTAACCATATCATTTTTCTTTTTAGCTTGTTGATATGGTGAATTACATTGATTGATTTTTGAATGTCGAACCAGCCTTGCACATCTGGAAGAAATCCCACTTGGTCATGGTGTATAATTCTTTTATACATTTCTGAATTTGATTTGCTAATGTTTCGTTAAGGGTTACACATGAGGGTCTGTAACTTCTTGGTCTTCATATTTTGCTAGTATCGATATCAGGTATTGATACAAGTTTTATAAAGTATGTAGAGATGTGTTCTCTCCTATTTTGTCTTCTTAAAAATGTTGTGTAGAATTGGTATTGCTTCTCTAAACTTTTCATAGAATTTTGCAGTGAAACCATCTGCTGGTGAAGATTTCTTTTTTGAGAGTGTCTTACCTACAAATTCAATTTTTTGAATGGTTTATGACTGTTCAGATTTATCATGGTTGATTTTTGGCAGCTGGTGGTTTCTTCCACGTTGTTGTAATTTTGAACACTAAATGTCCCAGAGTTGTCCCTTCCTGTCTTCTGAATGGTGCAGATTCTGTCCCTGTGTCCCTGCTACCACACCTGACACAAGCAGTGACTATCTTCTCTCTATCTCTGTCAGTTTTTGAGAAGTTTACCTCCAAGTACCCACTTTTTAGTTCACTGGTTTTTAGCCACTGTTTCCGGTTGTACTTTCATTGGCTTCTGCTCATACACTTATTATTCCTTCTTTTAATTTTCTGTGTATTTTGTTGCTTGCACATATTCAATGCTGCGGACCTTTCAACTCTGCTTTTCCAATACACCACATATTCTTTTTTTTTTTTTTTTTTTTTTGCGGTACTGGGGATCAAACTCAGGACCCTGCGCTTGCTAGGCAAGCGCTTATTCCACTGAGCTATATCCCCAGCCCCCACATATTCTTATATATTGTATATTTTTTCTTTTTCTTTTCTTAATATCCCTTCATACTTTCTCTTCTATTCATGGTGTATATAAAAGCACCTTGTTTAATTTCCACTTGCCTGAAGAAATGAAGAATCTTCAGAGAACATACTATGCATGATTCCATCTTTTTAAATGGCTGAGCAGTTTTACTGAACATTCTGTTGCTTCTTTATATATGCCCCTTCTGATTTATTGTGTTGTTCAATTCTGTCTACATTCTGGCTGATTTTTCATGTTGTACATCTCACGATTAGTGAGAGAAGAATTTTGACAGCTGCGACTATGATGTAGGAATTGCGTGTTCCCTTTCTAGTTCTATCTGGTTTGCTTCACATACTTTGAGGCTTCATGCAACCAGTGTGTACATATTTAGAATGTTTGTGGGTTAATCCATTTGTTATTAGGTAATTTCCCTTTACTCTCAAGTTGTCTCACATTAGCACAGTTGCCTCCATTTCTTAACTCACCAATTGCTGGTATACCATTTCAATCCTGTTGCCTTCCACTAGTATATTCAATTGTATACATTTGGAGTGAGTTTCTTACAGACAGTATATGGTTGGATAACTCTTTTAATGTCCATTATTTTTGTCTTTTAACTGATATTTAGACCATGTATTTTAAGGTAATTATAATAAAATTACCTTAAATCCAACATTTTATTACTATTTTCTGTTTGATTTCTTAGTTTTCACTTTTCTGTTTTCCTGTGGAACATGTGTAATTTCTCCAAATTCCATCTTGATTTACTGATGTTCTTGACTGTGATCCTTCATACAGTTTTCTTAGAGGTCCCTCCACTAAAGTTTATTTGTAAAACACATCTTAATAAAACAAAATTGAAAAGCTTCTATCCTTAGTGATTGAAATTATTTTAAAAATGAGAATCAGGCATGCCAGTGAGGAGCATCCCCAAAAGTTCAGGTCATTACAAGGCCCTTCCTATTATCATTAATATTTAACTTTTAAAAGCATGTTTAGCTAATATATAAGGCAAGAAGATAAATGAAATAACTCATGCCTTCCATGGAGTAGACACATTTATTTTTTATTCATTTCTTCAAATAATTTGATGGACTTCCTAGAAAAATAATGAAGAACTTAAAATTTTATGGATTTGATAATGTATTTTAGTTTGTGACTAGCTATAATATAAATATGTGGCAAAATATATGGCTCTAATGTCAAATTTTTAGAAAAAATATAAATTTCAGGGAAAAAAAATCTAACATAAAATTCCTAAAAATAAACACATAAATACATTTATTTAAAAAAGAAACTCTGAGAATTTTGTTGACATAAAATAAAATTAAAAACCAACTGGCAAATACCATGTTTTTGATTGAAAGAATATTTGAAAAATTTCAATATTTCCAGAAATCAAATAATTTACTAAGTTTCAATGAAATTATTTTTTTAAAATTGGACCAAATTATCCCATAATAAGAAGTGTGGAATAATGACTAAAAATATTTGTAAAGAATAAAAGAGTGAAAAAAGACTTAACCTAGAAGCTATGTAGATATCTTAAAAAACTGTAATATTTAAAAACATTCTATCTCCTAGAACAGGCAGGCAGAGTAAATATACGGAGAGAAAATTCCATAAATAAAATGTAAAACATTGAAATAGGATAAATAACGAGTGCATTTGAAAACAATGAGTTAACTATTCAAAATTTTCAAAATTGTGACAGAAGGGTGCATTATATATTTTCACAAATTTAATTTCTTTTGAATCTGGTAATATATAGTTAATTTCTTTTTATTTTCTTAAGAGAGTAAAGCTTATAATTGAAATTTCTGTTTTAACAGTTTCCTCAGATTTATTTATCAAATTTGTCCTATTAAGTAGCTTCCTTTTCTTTAGTCTCTGGTTTCTTTTGCTTTGATTTTTTTAAGCCTAACATCATAATAAATTTGTATTAGTTGGTTCTTTTTTGTCTAATATCAAAAGCACTTTATGCCATAAATTTGTGTCTAATTAGAACTGTGGCAATATTTCATGTTTCCATATACATGGAGTTTCACTGTAGCTATTTCTTAAATAGCATTTTAAGTAAACTTGTCTGTACAGTTTAGATACGTATAATGACCACACTCATCACTTATGCATGATACATCTTAGTTCCTCTTTTGTCCGCACTCCTCACCCCGTTCTTCAACCTTTTCCCCCCCTTATATACAAAGCTCTGTTTCCCTTTTATCCTTTTATTTTCTCATTGTTCTTTCTTCTATTTCACCACCCACTTCAATTCCCCTTTCTCTCTGAACAATTGCTTCCTCTTATAATATCTGTTATACAGCTCTGTTCTTAGTTATACTTGCAGAGTGGTGCACAAGGGAGGCAACGCTACATTTGTACATAGTTGTCCAACTTATTTCACTCAAGAGTATAGTCTCAAGGTCCATCCATTTAGCTATAAATGTCTCAAATTTATCCTTCTTTATATCTAAGTATTACTCTATTATGTATTAAAAAGAACCACATTTTTTATCCATTCATTAGTTGACGGGCATTGGAGTTATTTCCAAGATTTAGCTATGACAAACTGTGCTGATATAAACATGTGTGTGCATATTTTGCTCTAGTTTGTTACTTTTGATTCTTGTGGGAAGATACCAAGAAGAAGAATAAGTGGGTTAAATGGAATCTCTAGTCCTAGTTTTTGAGGAATCTCCACATTGATTTCCACAGTGGTTGCACCAGTCTAGTCTCCCACCAGCAATGAAGAAGGATTTTGTTTTTGCCACAGCCCTACCAGCATTTGTTATTGGCTGATTTCTTGATAACAGCCATTCTTTCGGGAGTGATATGGAATCTCAGTGTTGTTTTAATTTGCATCTCTCAAAATGATCAGTGATGTTGAACAGATCAGAAGAGGCAGAGACAACTTCAAACACACTCAGCCACCTTATCTTTGACAAAGGGGCAAACACATTTACTGGAAGACAGATAGCTTCTTAATAAATGGTGCTGGAAAAGCTGGCTTTCCACGCACCTGAAACTAAAAGTAGGCCCATGTCTATCACCACGCACTAAACTAAAATCAAAACGGGTTAAAGATCTAAATATTAAAACAGAAGTGCTGAATTTTCTGGGAAAGAGAATAGATAGAACTCTTAAAGACAGAGATGAAGACATAGATGTAAGCAAAGATTTCATGAACAAAAACACCAACTGCATGGAAAATGATAAAAGGAATCACTGAGATCTCACTCTGTTAAAAAAACTTTTGCACAGCAAAAGAAATCACTAACAGAGTGAAAAGACAACCCAGCGTGGGAAAAACTTCTCAGACAGTTTTTCTTCAGACAGAGGACTAATATCTAGAACATACAAAGAACTGAAAAAAATCAGATGCCCCAAATTTTAAAAAGGTGAGCATCTAAGATGAATACACACCTCTCAGATGAAGAAATACAAATAGCAAATAAATACATGAAAAAAGCTATTTATTAAATTTTCTGTAACCACCTTGTCCCCTACCCTCCCAATGTGCATTATGTATCGTTTTATTTATAAAGGAAGATAAGTTTTCATAAGTATGTGTTTATACTTTTGTTATTAGTTCCTAGCTTTTTGCACAGCTATCAGAGAATATGTGTCATGGCGTAATTTTGTATCTATTTTGCCACATTAAATTAGTTGCATGATTCAAATCTTATATCCTCATTAATTTTTGGTCAATATTCTATCAACAACTCATAAAATTGTTTCAAAATATCTTACCTCAGGTGTAATTTTGTGTGTAACTTTTCACAGGCATTATCATCTTCTCATTATTTTTTAAAAGAAGAAAAAAATCCCCCTTGATTTTATCACCTGCTTTTTTGCTTTCAAATGTCCTCTGACATTAATACAGGGCTGATTTTCATTAATTAGTTTCACCTATTTTCATAAGGAATATTCCTGATCTCGTTTTGTTATTACAGCATTTTCATTTTATTTGCTCCTACCTTTGATTTTATTTTTTTTCTCTTTTTTTGGTACCATGATCAGAGATTTATTTGATTAATTTCCTTCTAGTGATTTTGAAGTTACACATTCTGTTTTGACGATAATATCACAAGCTTGCTCCTTTTTCCCCTTCTGATTTTTTTTCAGTGCTACAGAGCAGACCCAGGGCCCTCACCTTTGCAAAGCAAATGCTCAACCACTGAGCTGACCGCCCAGTATATGCTACTTCAAGACACAGTGCTGGACCTGGTGTCTTGGTCCTTGTTCCAGACCACACCAAGGAAGCCTTCTGGAGCTTTCTGCTCTGTGTGAGGCAGCCAGGCCTGACCACCCCCAGCACAGTGACTTCAGGTGTTGTCATTTCAAAGCTAGAAGGTCAGATACTGTGGAGGGGGCGCTGGTGTTCTGTGTTCGAGGTGTGCTTGGCCTGGCTTGCCTGATTCCCGACGCTCTGCACAGAAGGTACCATGAAAGGAAGCAAACTACTACCTACATAAAAAGTGATAAATCACATTTTGAGATTCAACACAATGCAATTTCTCTGTTAAATCTAATATTTAAATACACGATGAAATTTTTATTCCCCTCTTATTCTTCTCTGAGAGGATTTTCAAGGTAAAATATAGTACCTTGAAAATGATCAAGTCTTATAGGAAGATCAAGAGTGATATTTCTAAACCATCACAGTTATAATTTAATGCATGTAATTTTATATAGTCTTTCTAATTTCTCTAGAATCATTTAAAGGATCAAATTCATTTGTTTGACTTGATATTAATGTTAAGGTTCTTTTAAAGAACATGGACAAATGCTAACTTAGAGTCCGTGTATTTTACAAAGGCTATGTATCTTTGGTTTCAAGAAAGATGGCTGTAGTTGTCTTTCAACATAATTTAGTAAAGAGCTTTCCTTATGGTAGTTTCTTTCAGGAGAGTCAAAACACAGCAGACCAAGCTCTAGGCTCTAAGTTTTCTTTAAAAGTGATTGTACTTATTTAGTTCCTTTAAGGGTAACTCTCATCTGTCTTCTAACCTTACACAGTTTTAAACCTGATGTAGCAAAACATCCACACAGCAAATAAAATCATTCCTGTTCCTCTTTTCATACTTCTAAATGAGATCAAACTACAATTTTATGTAATGTTTGGAGTAAAGTTTAGGAGTTTGGAACCTTCATTATAATTGAAAGTTTATTTTCCTATGATTAATTCACTGGAGAATGGCAAGTACCAAATAACACAACGATGGTAGACTTTGGAAGGTAACTTGGAGATCATTTGTCAAACTAGCTTATTTACAGATGAGAACCTGGGTCCCAGAGAAGTTCTATGATTTGTGTAATGAAAGGATCATAATGTTTGTGGCATTTGTGATTTCCAAGCAAAACAGAACTAGGCAGAAAGTTGAGTTGGTTCCCTGAATAATTCAGATCAAAAGACGCTGAGGTATCTGAATTCTAAAATCCAGATTGTGTGTTTGCCCTTAAATACCAGGACAAACTTTATTTATAGTTTCAGGGTCCACACTGTTTGCAAGCTTTCTGATTAAACATGTAGTCGATGATGACTAAGCACATTGAAATTCACTACTTGTTTTTGTTAACATCTATTAATGATTTTTTATGTGCAGACACTGAGCCAAGTACTCTACATATATCGTGTTATTTAAACCTCACAATTCCGCAAGGGAGGCAATGTCATTATTTCATTTTTCAATGTTAAGAACTCTGACTCTTTCTATGTTAGAAAATGCAAGCACTTGCTCAAGTGCACACATCCGGGTCACGTTTCCGCTCTGAAAACAGCAATCTTCACATGGAGCTCCTAGTGCAGTCCCAGGCTTGATGCAAACCTTGTTGGCCAAGGTTGGAGAAGATGCTGTCCCTGATCATCTGTGATTCCCTCAGACGTCTTCGTAGTAACCCTGCCCACTACCAGCCATTCCTCTGAGTGCTTAGCTTCTCTCGGCATGCAGGCCCTGCTTTCAGGGAACTTCTCTGGCAGGCTCTAGTGCTCCTGGGTCCCTCACTGCAGATCAGTCCATCTTCAACTTTCAGCCACATTCCTCAGCTCCCGGTGTGATCAGACTGAAGCTGTGCCACTAGATAGGACATCTTACCCTGGGGTCGTCCCTTTTCCTAGCCTGCTGGTCTACCCACACCCATCCTCCGTCTGTTTCCCTGGAAACCTTTCTCTCCTGCATGTCCCACCTGCTGCTCCAGACCCCAGCCCAAAATGCTGGAGCGCTGATCCAGGGCGACCAGAGGATGTGGACAACTCAGCCAGATCCTTCTGTGTTCATTTTTGCAGCCATCCCTCTGGTGGCCAGCAGAGAGGCTTCCCAGTGCTCCCAAGAACAATTTTCAAAGAGCTTAGATTCTTCTTTGAACTCCGAAGAAGGGGGCTCCCTTAGGTAAAAGTTTTCAAGAATCAATTACAAATTATTCCTTTTCCACTTTGCTCCAACAACTTGCCCTTCAAGCTTCTATATGGACTCTCAGCACAAATGAGGGTTGGGTCCAGCTGCAGCGGAGACTCAGCTCTGTGAAATGAGCTCCTAGTCATCTTTGACATTTGGCCCTTGGCAAGACTGAGTGTGGTACCCAGAAGTCCTGGATATCTGTCAGGAGGACCATGTGTGCCTCTGTCCACTCATCTATGACAACCAGGAGCTGAGCCAGTCTGAGCATGTGCACACCACTGCAGGATTAGGGATGCTGCGCTTAGCCGGCTTCATCTGCTACCATCCCTACCTTATATTTAACCTGCTTTTCTATAACATCATCCATAGTTCCCCAAACACAACTAGATACCAACTTTGCTGATGGCCACAGATTTCTTTTCAGGTCAACCCATCCACAGCCATCATCACAGAGATCCATTTAGTCCTTCCCCAGTGTTGCACAGGAAATCCATCTCCACTACTCAGAGACCTGAGGCTGGAGCAGTGTTATCCTCTGAGACCCCACAAGGTGGCTGAGGTCATTTTAAACTGACCAAGCTACATGGTGGCAATTGATAAACTCCGAGTACTTACTGCTTGTTATGGTGTTGAGAGGCCTCCTCATATGGAGCTTTTGGAAGGTGATTTGCACATGGGTGCAGTATAGCAGACTTGAGGCTGGAGGTGCGGCCTGGTGGGAAAAGGTGGTCCCTGGGGCTGTGGCCTGGAAAGATATACTTTCTTCCCTGGATCCTCCTTCTCTCTTTCTTTCTTAGTAACCATGATGTGAGTAGCTTTTACTCTACCAGGACCCTGTGCCGTGCTGATTCTACCTCGGAGCCAGCTCACCATGGGCTGTAACTGTGACCCAAAATTAACCTCTTATTTAGGTTGTAGCGGTTGGGTATTGTGTTCTAGGAACAAGGAAGTGACTAAGACATTGCCTTTCAAAATAAGCATCTCTGTCAGGGTCTCCAGGACCTTACTGCGCTGAAGCCACACCTCCCTCATGGGAAGGAAATTCATTCGCAGAAACTGGGTAGTAGGTGACTGAAAAGACAGAGGGACCTGGGGAGTCTAGGGAGCTTCCACAGATACTGCCTGGCCCAGCCCTTTGCTTGACAAGTGAGGAAACAGACTCAGAGATGTGACAGACCCTGGATGCACCTTGTTTTCTTGCTCTCATGTAAGTCAAGGCCTCAGTAAAGGAAGACTATGAGAACTGACATGAGATAGTGGTTGCCATTCCTTGGGGTCCAGCTACACTAGGGGTTCAGGTCAGCCATGTAGCAGACAAGCCAGTGGGTCTCTGGGCCGAAAGTCAGCCTGTCTCTCTGCCCGGTTGTGTTGGTGTGTCTGTGTCTCTCAAAAGAAGTCTTTAATCAGGTCTCTTAAAAAAGCTCAGGTTAAGTACCAACCCTCCTGATTTCATGATGGAAATACAAGTAGGGGTCAGAGGATTGACACCCAAAACTATGTGGTCAGGTCATTCAATCAGGCTGCCTAAATGAAGTCAGTGGAGAATTCAAGGTGACCAGATCAGTCCTTTGAGTCCAAACTCCATAAATTCATGTCCTGTTCCCAGGAGGGATTTATAGCAAGCTATGGAGAGAAGACATCCAACTACAGACCGGGAGACAGTGGCCTTGAGTATGAGGGCTGTGTGGTGGTGGTCTCGGCAGCTGTGGATCAGGGAAGGATCATGGGACAGGGACATCCAGTCAGCGTTGGTGGCAGGCAGAGGCTCATGGTACTGAGTACCTACTGCTCCACCAAAGCAAAGATGCTGGACAAATTCTGTATCACCTAGGGGCCCTGTCTCCTAAAGAACAGCAATCTCTGCAGAGTGGGTCCACTCCTTATTTTGCAGTGGTAATACATGACATCTAGAAAAGCCCTAAATTTCTGAGACTAAGTAAAAATGTGCAGGTTCTGAAGTTTCAGCCATGCTGTATCCTCTTCCTGGGAGACGCTTGATTGGTTGCCGGCCTGACTCTAAGACCAACAGACAGATGGTCAAATAAGACCCAGAACAGGGTTTTCTCCCCCTGGGCCCATAGCCTTGTGAGAAACACCGATCTGGAAACTACTTCCTGTGTGAGCTGTGATTGACAAGATCCTGTGGTGAGAGCCACAGCAGAGGTCTCTGCTGTAGAGAATGGGCTGGAAGAAAAAGCAGCCTACCCTCCTGGGAGCATGGGAATTTGAGCAGCAGGCATTCACCCTGGCTCTGAAATAGCTGTGGAGAAAGGATATGGTCAGTGAATACAGAAACCCCGACACAGAAGCCGCCTGCATGGAGAAAGAGGACCTGGTTCCAGGTAATCGAGCTTGTCTCTCTAGGCTACGTGGGCATCGTGCGTGTGCACAGCAGACCTCCTGTCCTGGGCACAAGCATTCCTGGACATCAATTGCCTCCGCAAATTTGCATATGTACCGTACATTCTGTTTAGTTGTACAGTAAATGGAACCACTAAAGTATAAATCATGGCTTTATCTCTTTTAGCTGCTTAAGGTGATTGTTAAAAACATCCTTCCTCCTTGGTAAGGAAATATGAAATGTGCGCTTTCAACAATGAAATCAAAGGCGAGTCCCATTGGCAAGCTCTGCTACAACCTGCGCGTCCCAATAGAGGGCCACACATAACTTCCTAACTGGGCCTGGGGACTCACGTGTCCCAGATGCTTCCAAATGCAGGACAAAGATGCTTTTGTGTCCAACTCCACAAATGTGGAATCAGTTACCAGTCGATTTAAGAACAATTGGAAGCTTTTCCTGTTTTAAGATGGAAATGAAACAATACCTCGTGATGACTAGAAGTTGCTGTAATTGTTTTAATTGATGTTATTCTTGTGTTATCTTGGTTTATTGTGTATTTATACGCATTTGCTTATCACAGGTCATGCTTGAAAATGAGCTTTCAGCTCCATTTACATACAGAGCTAACAAATCAATCGTGGCAGGAACTCGGACTCCTCAGCCCACGTGTTTGTGTCAGATGGGTTGCCACATGTGGCCTCTCTGCCTTTCTTGCTTCCGTGCTTATATCATGCCGATAATCCATCTGAGGTTGATTTCAACTTCACTTTTAAGTCCTGGGGACCAACAGGGCAAATATGCTTCTTGAAATACAAGCTAAGGTTGCTATTCTGCAGTACAAGCACAAAAAGAGCTAGTGTGTGTGTGTGTGTGTGTGTGCGCGCGCACGCATGTGTGT
>PVLD010000813.1:201431-244874 GCA_004027595.1 Dinomys branickii
AGGTTGCTATTCTGCAGTACAAGCACAAAAAGAGCTAGTGTGTGTGTGTGTGTGTGTGTGTGCGCGCGTGCACGCATGTGTGTCTGTCTGCCTGTTTAACTCTTTGCTGTGGATCTATTTAAAGGACTATTCCTACGGTTGGCTCATAGAGTTTTCTAGAGAAGAAAGTCACCACTGGAGCACTATGATCCCCTAATTTCACACCAGGTCTTTCCTTCCCTACTACTTCCAACCCCCTCCCTTCAGCACAGAAAGCATGCATAAACACACAGAGCCATGGAAACAACCACTTGGGAAGAAACGCATTGTGACATCAATACATTTGATATTACGGCTGATGGAGAAATAACATGTTCCATTTATGCCCTATTTGTAAATGATAAGCATCTATACACACATTTCTACCTGTCTTTCATAGCCTGGGATCCAAAACTGGCAAATAAACCAACAAATACACGTGAAGAAATGAGGAAGTATGTCATGGTTTCAGCTATTCCATTTACAAACTTAGAAATCACAAAGATACATCAGGGAAGTGTGGTTTTCTGGCGGCTTTGTAACACGGAGCTTTATGCGTTAGTTTAGACTTCATCGGCTCCTGCCACAAGCCACCACCTGTGCACCCACGCCTGGGCCCCTGGTCAGCCTGCAGAATTGGGTAGACGAGCAGACTCTGGAAAGCTGCAATTCTGCACCCTGAGTCACTGCACCCCAGGAGGGGGGAGCCATCTCCTGTGTAAGCAGCATCTGGACTTGCAGGGCAGCACACGTGTGTGAGCAGGGAAGCTTCTCTTCTGTGGGACGGGTCCTGAAGCATTGCCAAGCTCTTGTATTTCGCTTCATAAATATCCAAACCCACACCCCACCCTGCGTAGCGGATTGCAAGTGAGTCTGCAGAGGAAGGACATGAGGGGCTGATGTGTGCACAATGGTAGGAAAAACCTGAAAAGGCTATTAGGGTCCATTGTGTCATGCCAGCTGCACACACACATCCTCAGTCCATGTGTCAAAAACGCTTACTAAGTTTTTCTCTTAGAGGAAAATAAGCCGTGAGTGCACAGTGGCCTTTGTGTCTTCCAGGGCTGCATGCTAGGGCTGGCACACCCACAGGGAGGTGCGCTGGTCCCGCACCTGAAGCCCTGACTCCTGCTCCATTTAGCTGCACACCCAACTCTTGCACCCTCAGCTGGCAGGGGCCTTGCAAAGCTGTAGCCTGAGCACCATGGCAGAAGCAGACTGGGCCACGCTGCAGCAGCCACCACCTTGAGAATGTTCCTCCTCACACGCTAGTCGTGTTAGAGCTCTCCAGCAACACAGAGCATGTCCTGTTCCCAGACTCCAGCTACACTGATGATGGGGTACAGTCACAGCCGCAGGCACTAAGAGGGCCACTCTGCCAGTCCTCAGGACAGGAACCAGAGACAGGAAAAGGAAAGGAGGAAGGAACGATGTTATCATCAAGGCAGTAACCAGAGCTAGGGTAAGCCAACCAAAAGTACAGGGAAGCAGAATCATCCCATTGCAGGGATGCAGGAGACCTTGCAGACAGCGCGGTACAAGGAGGACTGGAGGGACGACATAGGAACTTGTAGGGAACTGCACTGTTCATGGCCCAGGAATTATGTGCAGACCCAGGCCCCCTAACTCAGCAGGATGCCCCTTGTGTGCGGGCATCTTAGGCTGTCTTCTTCTGTTCTCACAGAACCCTGGAAACTGAGTAGTTTCTTAATGGGAGAACTGTGTTTCAGTTCATGGTTCTGCAGGCTGGGGACTCTGAGAGCATGCCCCAACCTCTCACCAGTGCAGGAGCCTGTAAAAGGAACTTGTAAAAACAAGCAGATTGCTGAGTTAAAAAGGAGGGGACCAGGAGCTGACACTTCAGGGTGATGCATTCCAAGATCATGAGCCCACTCTTGGGGGAACTGTGTTAATCTCCTGAGGACCATGAAGCCCCCATGGTCTTGACCTGGTAAGAGTCCCACCTCCTCTCTTCCTTCCCCCCACAGAGAGACCAAGCCTCTCATGGTGTTGATGGGGGCAAATCACAATCGGACCTGTCACCAGGCTACTATGCCTTCTCTCCACACACATGCACACGCAAGCACACGTACACATAACATTCTACAGAACTTGTCTCTAAACAAGGCTCTAGATAAAACCAAATTACATCAAGTTGTAAGTTACTATACAGCAGGACCAATGTATTATGTCCATTAAACTACCAATTTCCTAGAAAGAAGGTTATTTTGAGGATTTTCAAGTGAGTTTCTCTCTTTTCTTTTCTGCACCTAACGTGGTCCAAATCAGATGACAGAACTATTTCTCAGGGTAAGAGTTCCCTTAAAATATCCAATTGGTCTACTGCAGATCTATGGTTGTCAATTAAAATTATGTTATTCTAGTGGGTTTTTTATCAAATCTTTCGAATTTAAGGAATGAGCCTTGCGAGCAGAATGTGTGTGCAGCATCACAAATGAGAGATGCCAACTTCACAATGTGTGAGAATGTACTGCGGCTCTGGAGGGGAAACTGCGCCCTGTGTGGCACCAAAAGTTACAAAGGAAAGCTTGTCTGTCAATATTCTATTTGAAAATCCAGAATTATTTAGAAATACACTCTATGCACAAAGATACCCCAGCACAGCATACCATGAAAAACCTTTAATTCTTATGAATGACTCCAATTTACTTGATTTTAATGAACAACTGGCAGTTGAAAGAGTTTGGGGTAAATAGAAATATACAACACCACAGGGCTCTCTCAAATGGATTTTATTGCTTTTGAAAAAAACCAGATATGCATATATTAAAAATCAAGTTTATGGGGTGCTACAAGCCCCAGAGCCTGGAAGTGCACCCTCCATTCCCAACGGAGGAGACAGAAGGTTTCAGAAGTAATGCGATGTGCCGGGTGCCCACTAACCAGACTAAATGAGTCATTATGAAGGCAATCACTATCGCAGCTTCATTTAATAGTTCCATGGAAAGGTGTAGCAAGGGCTGCAAACTTTGTGGCCAATGAGAGAGTGAGAAATAATGAGGTGAGCTTGCTCAATCTCGAGGCAGGTAACATTCCAGTGAGCCACAATAGGGGTTGAGGGTTTGGGGCCTCCCACATCCTTCAGTTCCAGGTGTGAAGGGTTTCTAAAGCCTGAGTGGAATCAGGAAATGAGAGAGAGAGAGAGACCTACTGGTGATATGATTTTCTTCTGTATAGAAAGCTTGTTTCAATGTTCTTGTCACATACTTGTTTAGACATTATTGAGTGTTGTGTTTCTATAAAACATTTCAAAGTCTGATGGAAGTTGTACATTTTGTGAATTATGAAATAGTACACGGCACTCTCTAATAACAGATGTAATAAATGCATTTGATGAGTATTTAAGAACAATGCTCCTTCTCTTGATGCTGTAATGTAAAGATGTACAAGGGAAACCCTAGACGTGTGCATATGTGTGTGTGTGTGTGTGTGTGTGTGTGTGTGTGTGTGTGTATGTATAGCTGTTCCCCCTGACAGAGGCCAAGATGGAGGAGAGCGAGCAAAGGGACTGGGACCTGGCTGAAACACTGCAAACCTGTCTCGATGAATAGGGTGATAAATCCCACTTCCACCCTCTCAAGGGAGGACAAGCGTGCGCAGGGCGGCCTGCGTCCGAACAGTGTTCCACTCATCCTGCACCTAACCTGGGTCTGCCCCACTGCAGCGTCAGCGCATTACTTCTTATTCTGCCCCGACTAACTAACGAGAATAATTGGCCCTTGTCCTCTTCCTAATATCCCTTTATGTGAGAGTGGAATAGTTATTATGTCTCCCTCAGGTCTTCTTTTCTACGGATTGAATGTGTCCACTTCTCCTAACTGTTTCCCACGGGCCACATTGGCTAAAGCTGTTATCATTTCTGCCACTACCTTCCGAACGGCCCTCCCTCTGTCCTGCCCCTGAGAAAGGTGGGTGCTCTGGCTCAGGATCCACGGGAGTCTGTCCTCTTCTGGGCAAACCTAGTAATCGCCCAGCTTGGTTACCCCAGAGCACCTCTGAACATCAACCCAGATAGCCCAGCTTTTCTTGGCAAACAGTCCTCTTCGCTGGCATCTTATTACAGCCTAGATGCCAGCCGTCCACCTGGAGAGGGGAATTAATTGCCTTTTCTCTGAGAAATCTTCAGACCCTCCTCAACAGGGATATACTTGCTGGAATCTTTTCACTAACAGAGGCTCTGTTTGGATAGCATTTTTCTTCAAGTAAAGCTCTCATGTTGAGTACCAAACCTTTTTGTTCCAAACTGCATCTTAGAGAAATTCATCTGATGTGTTTTTCTATTTAAAAGAGGTTATGTTTTAGGGCACTTTTAGGTTTATAGATTTGCTCCAAGCCTCTGCTATCTCTACACATGCACCCACCCCCCCCACACACACACACACACCATGGAACCAGTGGGATTCCTTTGTTACACCCAGCAAACCCTAGTGAATATCCAACCATCACCCACAGCCCAGAGTTTACAGAGTTCAGTCTTGGTGTTGTGCCTCCTGTGAGCTCTGACAACGTGTATGATGTTTATCCATTATTATAGTATTGGGCAGAATAAAACCCCCTGTGGCCTATGTTTCCATTTCTTTCTCTGCACTAGTCCTCGACAGCCGCTGCTTAACTTAAGATCCCCATAGTTCCGCCTTTTCTGGAAACTCATTGAGTTGGAATTGCGGGACAGGTGGACCAGGGGTGGCAAACCTATGTGCTGTTTTTCTCTTACCACAAAAGATGTTAATGTAGGAGTTGTTTTTTCTAAACTAAAACCTCAGTATTCAGGTTGAACTGGAGTGTGGGCACTTTGTGATGAATGAGTGGGTTTTAGGTTGCAATTTGAGTGCTGACCTCTAAAAGGTTCACCATGGCTGATGCAGACTTCAAGTGATGCTTTTCTTAGTTCTCAACGGTAAAGAAGCTGACATAAGTGAGTTCTTGATACCTAGAGAGAGGGAACATTTACATATGACCAAGATGCAAATCCAGAAATTTGCAGACTCCTCCCCAATCCCACCACCTCTCATCCCAGGCCACTCTAGGTGGGAGCTTGGCCTATGAATTTTCAATATCATATCAGGCCGTTTTATGGTCTAACATTTCCATGCTACAGCTTCAGGAACAATAGCAAATCCTCCATCATCAACCATGGCTGTGAAATTCTATGAACTTTCAATAGTCACATTTTAAAATTTGAAAACAAAAAGGGCAAAATATATCATACCCTTTGTTTACATAAAACAAAGTGTTAAAATGCCTCTAAAATTACAAGCAGTTATGGAAAAAAAGTTTCAGGTTTTCCCAGCGGAGGTCCCAGACTAGCTGAGACCAGAGCTCTTTGTACCGCTTCTGAATTCCTGACCCACAGACTTCACACACATCGTACAATGGATATCTCTAAGGGCTGAGTCTTGGAACAATATGCTGGGCATCCACAGATAACTGGGAAATTTATCTAACAGTTATGAAGAACATCAGTCCAATCTAGATGAAGAGGTATTGAAATTAGGGTATTTGTAATTCCTGCCTAGCTGGTACAATGTTCTCTAGCAATATTTATAACAAACTGGAAGATAACTATCACATATGCGTATAAATGACTTCTCTCAATATCTGTAAAAATGGTCTGGAGTTCTGAAACCAAACGAAAATCCCAAGTAAAACACATGATTTTGGTATTTCTGGGAGTTGAATCCAGAACCTCACGCATGCTAAGCAAATGCTCTGCCCCTAAAGAGCGCATCCAGACCCAAATATCCTTTTTGGCATCAACACTCACTCAAGACCGTGTAGGTGTACATCTCATTTTCTAAATGCTCCCTTCCAAGAGTTTGAACATTAGCAACGTGTCACAGAACATTTCATTCTTCAAGGACATGTTGCTACCGAGTACCATCACGTCAGTTGGGTCTGAAATACCATTACATTCCCCAGCAACACCTGCTTCTGTTGCCTGGATGCCATGAGCTTACAAACAACCAAGTTCATATCTAAGTAGCACACTGGGTCTCAGCTGTCAGGTTCTGTCCACAGAAGCTGCCTCCTCCTACCAGGACAAGGACGAGATGCTGGCCAACGGTGCGCAGTGTGTGGCTGCTATTTGCTAGTGCCTGACTCTCCCCATTGTCCTTTCTGACTGAAGATGCCACCAGCCTGGGAATCCCCCTCTCTCATTACATCAACATTTTCTCCTCTCCTTCCTTTCCTTTAAAGACAAAAATAGGATAAAAAGCCAGGCAAGATGGAAACAGCCTTTTCTTCCTGTCTGGCTTGTGTGGAATGAGGTTTTGTTTTCTAAGCTATGGAATCTCTTCCCCTTTCTTTTTCTCTTTTTTCCTTTTCAGATCTTTGTGCTCAGTGTCTGGGAGTCGCAGAGCTAAATGCCACATGAGCTCCCTGCTGTGTGTGGTCCCACCTGCCACCCTTCCCCTGGCCACCATGATTCGGGCTATTTAACTTTGGAAATGACATTTCTTCACAGCTCTTCCAAGATAGCAATTTATGTCAATCATCCGAGAACCCCTTCTGCCAGTGACAATGTCAACGGACTTGCATTTCCTATTAACACGGGGGTGAGAGGGCTATCGCCCTGGCTCCGCACACGGGCACCTTTCATATCTCACAGAAAAGTTTACCTCCCAAGGAATTTTCCTCGTGATCTCAAACCCAATCTGACCTCCTTTTACAGCCTCAGAGAAAAGGCGGCCGTCTGCACAGGGCTCACGGCCAGACCCCCATGTCTCCTGCATTTCCCTGCCATGAGCTCCTTCTAGGATCTCATTCTAGAGAACCTGGGCCACTCTTCACAGAGGAGATGGCAATAACCATTCCCAGGACCCAGCCCAGGGAATGTCGGGTGAGTCCTAAGACGAGGTATGAACGTGCACCTGCAGAATGGCTTCATGGGCCTGTACCCTGCAAAGTGCCACATCTGCACATTCATCAGCACAATGGTGAAGCACTGAGTGGTGGGCTAGGCACTGGGAGACAGGGTGGGGCGGAGCTGACCACCCTGCCCCATTCCGGATGCACCGCTGGGACCCTGAGGGTGTTGCTCAGACAAAGCAAACACTTCCATCAGCAGGACACAGTTGAGGGACAGGGTTACGCTCCTGAGAAAGAGACAACATGGAAATATTTACCTTTCTCTTCTTTGCTCCTTCCTCCTCCTCCTCCTCCTCCTCCTCCTCCTCCTCTTCCTCCTCCTCCTTCTCCTTCTCCTTCTCCTTCTCCTTGTTACTGGTGATGGAACCTCGGAGATTCACATTACACATTAAGCTACATCCCCAGCCTTTTATTTTATTTTTTACTATTTGGAGACAGGGTCTCCCTAAGTTGCTAAATTGCCCAGGCTGGGCTCAAACTTGCAACCCTCCTGCCTCAGCCTCCCAGGGTGCTGGGATTACAGGCCTGTGCCACTATGGCCTGCTTCTCTTGTTTAAGTATGTAGGTGGCTAGAACATCTTTATTTCACAAATAGTTTGCAAATTCCATTCTGAAGGAGCTGGAAAAGATACAGGTATTCCTCATGTAATGACTGAAGTCTGGTTGTCCTGTGACTAGGTGTGTTAAATGAATTGGTCCATAAATTAAGAGTTGTATGAAGCATGTACAGTACAACATTCACAGCAGAGCAATGGTCAAAGGAAGTTCCAGCTTGAGGGCTGTGCTTTCATTTTTGCATACAGTGCTGTACTGTGTAACTGAACATAAAACTAAAGGGCTGTTCAATGTAGTCAGCAGAAATTTCATTAAGGAATAAACAAGGTCTACTGTACAAAATAGACGTTGAGGATCTATAGACAAGATCTACAGAACTGTACAGAAAAAGATGGGTTGCAAGTTCAAAATCACTTAACAAGCAGGTCACTAAAAAGGAAGGTCCATATTTCAATCAAGAAGGAGATGTCCCTAAAGAACAGAAAGCAAGATTTGGGTCAGGAGGTTGCCCTCTGCCTGCCCCTGTCCCCACTCCCGACTGACAAAGGCATCCCCTGCTTCCCACAACCACCCTCTGGCAGGTGTTTTCTCCTGGCCCTTCTAGCTCCAGCCTAGACAGAGCTGCAGGTGTGGCTGGTGCAGCACCAGGACTTGAGGTGCTGAAGGAGCTCCCAACTTCCTTCTGCCTAGACCAGAGCAGGTCAGGTCTCCCGTCCTGGCCATGCCGTCCCCTCCTGGGTCCTACCCAGGCCATGGCAAAGGTCTCTGACCCCTTCTGCACACCAGGCTCTTTCTCCCCCAGACAGACATCTCCTTCCTTTACCCTTTCTCTGCCCCTTGCCACATCCCCACAGGAGGAGGTCCCTGTATTTGGGAGACAGGAGTCTCAAAACTGTGCCATCAACCTATATTTCTCAATAGTTAATCATTAATTCTACTTGACTTAAGAAAGGGATATTTTAGGGGCTGGGGATATAGCTCAGTGGAATAAGCATTTGCCTAGCAAGCACAGGGTCCTGAGTTCGATCCCCAGTACCGCAAAAAAAAAAAAAAAAAAAAGAAAGGGATATTTTAATTCCCATTTACCTTCTATCCCTTAAGAAAACAACAGAGAGAAGGGGTGAGTGGAGAATTCTGGTAACAAAGCTCACGCTTTTGCTTCCCAGCTGAAATGGTATGCATTCAGAAGTCACAATTGCTGGTGTGTGTTGTACCTGGTGAACTCAAAGTCCATCTCAACTCATGAGCAAAGCTTTGGCAATGTTTGTGTTCTTGAAATCAATATTCTTTCCCCTCCCTTCAAAAGAAGGATGCACTGTTAGTCAGCTTTCCATGGCTCTAACAAAACACTTAAGATGACAGACTTACCAAAGAGGAAAGACTTATTCTGCCTGCTGCTTCCTGAGGTTCCGTGGGAGCAGGCACCATTCCTCTCTGGACCTGGTATCAGTAGCGCAAGAGACAGTGGGGTGTGTGTGCTGCTCACCTCACAGTATCTGGAATGGGAAGAGGAACAAGGGACACACCCATGGCCCCTGTGGAGCACACCCGGAACCCAAACCTCCTTCAAGGCCCATTTCGCACAGCTTCCAAGCTCTTCCAACAGCACCACGCCACCGCACAGGTCCCTCCTGCAACACTCAGGCCTTTGGAGGACATCCAGATCTAAGCTAAAGGACATTCTGAGGACCTAGGACTCTGCAAATAATGCTTCCAGGCCAGAGCATGGCTTTTCTGAGTGGGCGCTTTGGCCCCTTGGGATATGCTGCTAACGCAAAGCTGATTCCTCAGGGTTCGATTTTCCAGTTCACATTTTGTTTGTGGGGTTAGGGTGGCAAATACGAACTGTAACTTGTCCTCCTGGTTTTGGTCATAGTAAAATAGCAAACAGAGAAGACAGAAACGCAAATAAAAATATCTGCTGGATGACGCTAACCAATGTTAGGCAATGGTTTTGATGCGCACTCTCCCCCAGCCTGGTCAATCCGGGGGCAGGGTCGTGGGCTCAGCCTGCTGAGGTTCTGGGCACTCACCAGAGCTGACCACCTGGGATTTCGTTAGAGACCAGCAGTCTGCTTGGAGCCCACCATGCTCAGCTCCGTCTCCCCTCCCCATGGCTCCTTCAAGCCACACCTCTGCAACCAGGAAGAGGTGATGGCTCAAAGGTGGAAAAGTTTCTCCTGTATTTCTCCATCCTGGAAAAGAGAACATTCTCTTTAACTGTTCGATCAATCTTCCATTCTTACATCTGGTAATTCGAGCAACTTCGTCAAAGACAGTATGTAATATAACAACCACTGTTAATATCCTACCATCTTGTTTTGAAATACTGTATTGTTTTTATTGTTTTTGTGTTGTTTTGTTTTTGTCTTTGTTATTATTTTTTTTCTTTTTAAAATAAAAGAAGAAAAGAGAAACAAATTTCCTTCCCTTTATGGAGTAGACCTCTGGTCGCAGAATTCCGTCCATGGAGAGTTAGTTTTCTCTTGACAGTGGTCTGACCGTTTGTATTTTTTCCAAAATGTATGTTCTGAAATCCTCACATTGAGCAGGCTGCTTTGGGGAGGTGGGCAGGGCACGAGGAGGCACCCCTGGGAATAGGATCAGTGCACTTTGTGGGAGAAGCCCCGGCAAGCTGTCCTGCCCTTCCACTGTCAAGGTCATCGTGAGCAGGCACCACCTACGAAGAAGAAGCGGGGCCTGTGACAGAGATCAAGTCTGCTGGCACCTTGATCTTGGACTATGATCTCCAGAACTGTGAGAAACAGATTCACCTCTGCAGTCCATAGGCCATGATCACAGCAGCCCAAGCAAACTAAGACACCCTTAGCGCTAGAGCCTCAAACACCACTGGGAAGTAGAGCTCAAATTAAATAGGACTTGTGAGATGCTTCTTACACAGTGTCTGCCACACAGAAGGCTTCAGTGGAATTACTTTGGCCGTAATTGTTGGAATGGCTGGCCCACAAGAAAGTGGAGAGAACCTTCAGTTTCTGAAATATTTGGTAAATAAATCAATGCACCTGGCTTCCTGAAAATGGTACTAGGCTTGTGGGAAATCCCTTCTGCTGCTGCCTGGTGAGAGGTCCTCGCAGCCTCTGCCCTCTGAACCTTCCACACCCTGCCTCTACCTGCACAGGTGTGTGACCTGGACTCAGAGCCTTGCAATGGAAACTTACAGGTGGGAAAGCTTGGCGAGGGGGCTGTGTGGTCTGCTGCCATGTGACAGCACCTTGTGAAATAAAATATTCTGTGCCCATGGCCGTGAGCAAAGTAAGTAGAGAAGCGAGGCCAAGATGTGAGCAGCTGCGTGTGGAGGGACAAATGGCTTTGCCCAGCTTCATGCTGGGGGAGCGCTTTTCCTGTGTATCCCAGAAATAGTAAGAAATTTCATTCCTACCAACCATGTTCTGAAGACTCCACTGGTGTGTGCTCCACAGGATAGGAAACATAAAAACGCACAGCTACCTCATAAGGCAGTATTCTTGCACTTACGGTATGGTATGAAAGTAGTTCTCTTTGAGTGGAAATGACCTCACTAAAGATGGAAGAATATTGGGTAATGGGGCAGGTCAAATTCGTTCTCTTCTAACTCATAATCAGGTTTTACTTTTTCTTTGGCACCAAGACAAAGATACTTTGGATTGGGGGAAGTTACCGGGGCTTTATAGATCCTTGAAGGTACACTACTCTGCACTCCATGGGTCTGGGAATGAGCTATCTTTTTCCCCTGAGGACAATAGCACAGAATTCACCGAGAGCAGAGAGGGTTAGGAGAGGCCATCCCACTGGGAGGTCGCTGGCAAGGTGTAGCTCTGGGGAGGCACCCAGGGAAGGCGAGCACACGGCATTCAGCCAAAGGCTCTGCTCCTGGTCCCAAGCTCTGGGGAGCAGCTAGCTCAGAAGCAGGGTTACCAAGGCATGGCTGGGCTTGGGGAGAGAAACAGATCAGAGCAATGCAGAGCTAGAAGCTGCTCTGTAAGCCAAGGCCCAGCAGAACAGCAAGGTGAGTTTGTCCTGAGCTCTGGGGCTAGGAGGAAGCAAGGCTCCAATCCCACCCACCCTGGCAGTGGGAGCCCTGCAACGCTTGGTCTATGTAGGCTGAGTGGCTGTGAACCAAAGCTGGAGACAGACAACAGGCAGAATCACTGCAGCCTAAGACCAACACTGGGGGGAGATGATAGAGATGAGTGTCTCTTCTACCATCTGACTGCTTTGGGGACACACGTGTATCCAGCTGCACGCATCCATCTATAGCCTTGGTTAGGCTCCCTTCCAGCCCAAATAAGGAGCAAGCGAAGAGGTCAGACATAGATGCAGACCGTCCTGACTCACAAGGTGTGCATTCAGTAGAGCCTTGCTTCCCATTTAGAGTTCAGACCATCTGCTGGGTTAGTAGGATCTTTTCTGCTTGGTCCTGGTCAGGCGCATGAGCCTTGGCTCCCATGCGGCCCAGAGACTGTGAGGGGAAAGAAACTTCCGAGGCTTCAGGGTACGGCATTGCTGAGCTGGGACCTGCAGTCAGTCAGAGCATCAGGCACATTTGATGCAGTTTCCACTTCCAGGATTTCCGGCTTAAGGTTGGGGGACCAGGATGTAACCTCGGGACTTCCAAGTCACTGAGCAGTTATACAGTCAAAGTTTAAAATCACATGAATCACAATAGCATACTTTGAAGGTGTTGCGTGCCTGATAACCCCAAGCAATAAAGTCCTTGGATAGCTGGTGAGCCTGATGCTTAGACAACTATCAGAGCAATACGCTAGAGAAGCGCTTCTTTAGGAGTGATCAGTTCCTCCCTGCAGAGCCGTGTGTGCACTGAGAGGCTCCTGAGCCCATCTCCTGAGGAGCAGGAGGAAGTGGAGTGTTGGGACATCACAGTTCTTTCACAGAGGTGATTTCACTAGGCCTATGCTGGGCAAATTCTGATTCAAATTCCATTGGCCTCCAAGGAAGCCATCAATTTAAGCCACCTTCTGTCTGGATTTCCCCTGCCAACAATTTGCTGCTTGATCATTGTTTCCAATTGCTAAAGTGACCCTTGACTGTGGCAGCTAGAAAACTCCCTGGTTCCCACAAAGCAATAGAGAGACCCTAGGACTAGTCATTCACTCTGTGCAAATACCTAGGTAGCCAAATATCCTCGGGCCCTAAGTAGGCACACTTGATGTGGCATTAAAGGACAAGGTCACTGTGACAAGAAGAGGTTGTCTATGAGACCCACATTCCCTCCCAAAGAGTGTCCTTCCCAGTGCCAGCATTTCTTAGCTGTATCCAGTGCTCAGAATGGTTTGGGAGAAATCTGTGGCAAAGTGGCCAGAAAGAAATATGACTTATGAGTGTGTCCCTCCCTTGTGTCCATGTGTCCTTCGCTCCTGCCCCAAGATCCCCATGGAAGCCTCATACAAGGATGGCACCCAGCCCCGTGTATGCTATGCTGTGTCCTGCTCATCTGTACCTATTAGTGAAGCCTGAGTAACTTAACACTGTGTCCCTTGTTTGTGGTTTTCTTCTTAATTTCCACTCCATTCTCCCCCAGTCACGGCTCCGCTCCCTGGATTTCTGTAGCCTTCCGGTCACATGTTTTTGATTCCTTTGTCAGCTGTCTTCTTCTGTCTACTTGGAAGCGGACCCTTGGAACTCAGAGAAACCATCTCTGTCTCCTGCCCTCTGTCCTCCTCGCTGCCTCTGTGCCTCACCCAACACGAGGGAAGAAACAGCAGCACCCTGCTGCCACCTCCGCACTCCTTTTCCCCCTCAGCAGGTGGCACTGAGCACCCACCTCGCTCTCTCACTCGCTGGGTGTCTCCAGTGCCCACGCTGAGCTCCACCGCCCTCCCGAGATCAGCACTTCCTGTGGTCGATGACAGTTTGTGCGTCCAGCTGCCCAGCCCTGGATGATCCTGAGTTGTTCTCCTTTTGTCATGCCTCATGTTTGTTGATTGTCTTCCAAATATATCCAGCCACTGGCTGTCCTCAACACTACTTCACTGGACCAGGACTGCATCCTCGCTAGCCTGAATAACTGCCTTCTGTCTGGCTTTGCGTTACCCCCTAACCTGCACTACTGTGGCCTTTCTAAACATAAACTGGGTCCTCTCATCTCTTTTCTCACACCTGTGCAGGCCCCTGGGCTCAAGTAGTACTGTGTCCAGAATCTCCTCTGTGATCACAAGGCCCCAAGGGAGACTGCTCTCTGGGACTACTCAGCCCTCAGTGCCCAGCACTCCACTCCTCCTCCCGGTAACACTGGTCTTCCAGGTACTCCATAGATGCCATGGCCTGCAGGAGACCCTGAGCCTCTTCCTGCATGGTTCTCCCTGCTGGAGATGCTCTTCGCTCAGCTGGCCTCAAGTCTCTACTAAAATTGACCTTAACCAAGAAGTTTGTCCTCACAACTTAATATAAAAAGCACACCCTCAGCACTCTTTTTTAGTCCTTTACCTCTTAAGTCTATTATATCTATTTACAATTGTCAGCATACCAAGCAATCTCCTCCAAAGCTAAGAGATGCTTCTATTTTATTCACAGAAGAGTGTGTTTATTAAAACTATTTGTGTTATGTCGCAAATAGCTTTTAATGGGCTATCTTTCTGAAAGCACTTTCACTGAAAGAAGTTATCCCCCAACTGGGGAATAAATACCCTTGAAAATTATACATAATCTTTACCTCACACCACATACATAAATTAACTCCAAATGGATCAAAGGCCTAAATGTAAGAAACTATAAAACTCTTTCAAAAAAAAGTCTAAGCAAATATTTGTGATCTTTGATGTGACAGTGGATTCTTAAATCAAACACTAAAAATGTAAGCAAATAAACAAGAACTAGATTATACTTCATAAAAATTCAATCTTTTTCATTTCAATTCACACCATTATGAAAGAGAAAGAATAGGATAAAATATTTGCAAATCATATATGTGTTAGAGACTTATAACTAGACTAGATATAAAAATACATGCACCTTAATAATAAAAAGACATAATTTAAAAACAGGATAAGGATTTGAGTAGATATTTCTCCAAAGGAGACATAGGTAGCCAATGAACATGTGGATATGAGCTTGACATTATTAGTCATTGGGAAATGCAAGTCAGAATCACAGTGACATACAATTTTGTGTCTGCTAGCATAACTACCATGAAGAGGGTGGGTAATAGCAGGTGTTGGAGAGGATGCGGAGGAGGTGAAAACTTCATGCGCTGTAGATGAGAATGTGAACTGATGAAGCAACTTTGGGAAATAGTTTGCCAGTTTCCCAAAGATAAAACACACAGTCACTACGTAAGTCAGCAGGAAAACAAAATCCGCTTCATAATCAGCAATACAAAGGAAGTATTGACACGCGCTATAATGTGGATCGATCTCAAAACCTTACATTCAATTAAATCCAGCATTTACAAATGACCATATATTGTATAATTCTACTTTCATGAAATGTCTGTAAGTAAATCCATATGGACAAAAAAATAGATTAGTTGTTGGTTTGGACTGGGGGCAATGGAAAGACTGGACATGACCACTAAAGAGTATAGAACTACTTTCTGGGGTGATGAAAATGTTCTAAATTTGGTTGTGGTCATGGTTGTTCGCCTGTGTGAATATACTAAGTGTCAGTGTTACTTAATAGTTTCCGTATTTAGTGCTCTTCCTCAGTGTCTGATCCTCACCAGAACAAGTCTTCATCACGTTCACAGCTCTCCCAGACAGTCTAGCTCTGCATGTGCACAGAGCTACTCCCTTAGCACGTACTCCGTGCACCTGTGCTGCAGCCTTCTCACAAAACCTGGGAGGTGAGGGCAGGTAAGAGCAGGACCCTGGCACAGGTGCCCACGGAGGCAGCAGTGTTTGGATTTTTCCCAAAAGAGCATAAATATTTTAGATTGAATCATTATATTAATTGGCAAAAATTAGTTTTTAAAGAATTCCTTTGATAACCAAGAGTTTACTGCATTGTTAAATGTTTTAATGAAGTGTCCTCTCATAGAAATTGTTTCATCTAAACACACAGGAGTCCCATCTTAATTTTAATTTTGCTAATTAACTTATACAACAAGATTTGCAGAAGGAATTTCAGTGAAGACCAACAGCAGTCCTGCTTGGTACACAGCACACACTTGATTCTTCCCTTACTTTTTAATGACTTTGTAGATAACCAGCCAAATCGTGCTATATAATCTGGCGGTAACAATTATCTTCATGGGATTTATTGTCAACCTAACTATCAGAGAAACATCTGTTTGTCTGTCTTCTGTGATTTGTTTCTTACATTTAATTTCACTATTGAAACAAAAATGCAATTTAAACTCCTTTTTATTCAAACTTTCAAATTCTGCATCGTTCGTGTGATGGACTATGGGACCCGCTCACCTAGTGTAATGCTACAAAGCTATTTATAGGTGCTGCAGTACCTAAAAGATATAAAGAAGTCTCCCAGGAGATCGGCTTGAGAAAAACACAAGCCCTGAAATAGCTGGCGAAGTTTGAAAATTGACCAGAAGGTCAAAATACAAATATATGTTTACCACCTAAAGTATGCCACACAGTCCTTTATCAACCTGATTGTAAAAAGCTATATTAATTTCTCAGTGACATTAAATTCAAGTCATTTGAAACACACTTACTTATTTTATGGCAAATATTTTCACTGTTTCATTTTTTTCCAGGCAAGACTCAATTTTTTCCTCTTTCCCCAAATATAGAGCAGTTCCAAAAAATATATGCATAATTATCACACAAAAGAGAAGTTACAGTAAGCTGTGTTTAGTTGCTGTTACCCAAATGGGTCATTAATTGCAGGAAATAATAAGGACTTGTATTTTTAAGTATTTTGCAGATGTGACAAGATTTTTTAAAAGTACATGTTTTCTCTATATTAAAAGTAAAATAACTGAGAGTGACACCATCAAAAACACCTTTGTGGCTTAGTAGGAATATAAAACTGACTATTTGAAATAAAATGGCTGTGTGGCAGGCTAGCTGTGTTTGGGTTTGCTGCTCCCTGTCTAGGGTTGTCATGGTAAAGAAAATATTTTTACCTGGGCTTTGGAAGTGGTGGTCTGGCCAGAGGTTCCTGCGGTGGCTGCCGAGTCAGGCCGGTGTTTACCTGGTGGGGATGGCGTCTCTCTGCCTTCCAAGCTCGCTCCAACCCACACTGGTCATAGTGGAGTGGTTCTTCTGGGAAGATCCAGAGGGGAATTTGAGGGGAGAGAACAGAGCACAAATCCAGACTCTTAATCCACATGAAATGTTTGCACCTTAGTGTGGACTAGTGTAGGGTCTTGGAACCCTTCTACTTTACTTTCCCCCAGTTATAAGCTACATCTCCCCATCTATCTGTCCATCATCTCTGCATGCACTTATTTTTGAGACAGTCTTACTAAGTCATTAAATTGCCCAAGCTGAGCTATAAAACTTGCAAACTCTTTCAGCTATGAATATCAGTGGATTAACTCACTCCTGCCGCAGCCTTCCAGGGTGCTGGGATTATAGTTACACATCACCACACCCAGCTATTTTCCTCTTGTGTAAGTAAGATTCCAACAAGTACTGTGGAAGTTCCCACTGAAGTTATTTAGTCTTTGGGGATCCCAGGAACAGCAGGAATAGAATCCGCAGAATGTGGCTGTAATTGGGCTCTGCCCTCCAAAGTGCATGCATTTGAAATGTACTTCTCAATGCAAGAGTTGGGAGGCAGAGCCTAAGGGGGAGGGGTCCAGCTATACGGGTTCCAGCCTGGTGAGTGGATTAATGCTGACTACAAGAAGGGCTTGCGGTTGTGCCTGAGCATTTGCCCTCTACCTTTCCCCACCGAAGTATACTGCAAAAAGCCTGTGCGAATTCACCTTAACGGTCAAGCTGGCTCAGTGAAGAGACTTCTGGAGAGCTGATGGGACGGTGGGAGTGCTAGACTTCTCAAGGGGTGTTTGTTCTGCATGTGCTGGGTGGAGGTGGCCCACCAGGTCATGCCTTTGGAGGGTGTGTGTATCACTGGTGCTCTTGACCCATCTGCTCTGCTCCTGGCCACCCTGCAGGGGACAACTTTGCCCTGCTGTGCTCTTCCACCCTGATATTTCTGTGCCGAGCAAGCTCACCGTGGACTGAGCCTCTGAAACCATGAGCCACAGGGAAACCTCCATTCCTGTAGGCTCAAGTGGCTCGTTCCAGTGAGAGGAAGTTGACAAAACCTCTACCCAGATGTGAACTCAGACTAGGACTTCCCCACCTCTAAAACTATAATAAGTAAATCTCTGTTCTTTATAAAACATCCAATCTCAGGTATTCTGTAATAGCAACTTAAAAGGGCCTAAGATAAACAAAAGATTACATGTTCCTGTGGCCAAAAGAGAATTATGTTCTAATATTTGAGTTATGGTGAGGAAGTACCCATTTAAAATAGGTATACTGCACATTCTCTGCAGTGTTCTTTGTTGAATTTGATTAGTTAAATTTGAGGGCTTTTATTAAGTTACACCCAGACATCTTTTTCATGTCTAATATTTTATAACCACAGCCTGCCTCTTTTGCTTCAAGTACAAAATTCTTCTGAAGTCCTAGGAAGGATTTCAGTTCATACCTTTCCTACAAAGTTTGAAATATTTTTCTGACTTTTTTCAAATGAAACTTGCACTGACATTCCAGATTTTAAAATAAAGGCTCTTACAGACCTGGACTTGATTTTCCTTTTCCATCTTAGGCATCTGAAAATAATTTTTTCTTCCCTCTCTCTACCTCAGTATCCTGCAGAGACCATGTGGGTATTAACTGCCCACCTTCACCATAATTGGGTCCTCAGATATGGAACAGATACCTTGGAAAAGGGTTTCAGTGAGGACCTCACATCTCTGTCCACAGTCACTTTGTCTTCTTGATCCCCTGATCTTCTAACATGAATACCCCTCTTCCAGGGTATGAAATACATTTTATTTTGCTCTTTTTTATTTCCATTGGTCATGGTTTTTATTACTTTCTCTACCAGGTCTAAAACTAAATGAGAAGAATTAAACTATAGCAAAAATTAAAATCAAGTTAGAAAGAGAATTACTTCTTTGTGGAAACTGAACATCAAAAGAGCAAGGAAATCAAGAGGAAAAGCTGGACATGATATGGTGCCTGTTGCCAGGATGTGCCATGGGGAGGAGGAAGGGTGCAGAGACTTCTGAGTTTCTGGTGGCCCATACCATGGTTATTCCAAACTCAGAAAGCACATGTTTGTTTCTTTAATCACTAGAATTACACAACTTTCCTCTCTAACCATAATAATAACTTTGCTATGAACTGTTTTTTGTAAATGAATTAAGATGTGTGATGTACATGTGCTAACTTCCCACAAGGATAAACACATACTACATACATATCCTAATAAAGTCAAATATAAAATAAAAATAACACCGCATCTAGAAAAATAAATACATTTTTTGGTGTGACAATAAACATTGTTTGCTGTACAAACATTTGGAATGTATTATACCTATTTCTGTTTCCTTCCTTTCAGTACTTCTGCATGGTTTTGTTTAGGATAAGCAAAAGATAATTATATACTTTAAACACCCTATGAATGTCCTTCTTGTACCAAAAAGGTTTAATATATGCACATGCATTGCCAGTACTGATGTATTTGGGAGACTGTATTACAGTATTATTTTCTTTGTGCTTTTTTCCTTTGCTTCTAATCTAGACTTCTGTTTGTTTAATAAAGTTGTTACATTCCCCCTCAAACTTGCCTCAGGACATTAACTATGAGTGTTTCTCATAATAACGATGGTGCCTTGGTCCCTCTATTCTCCTGAAAAAGTAAAAGGCCTTGTGTCCCAGAACTGTGCTTGATGCCATCCCACTCCCCCTGCTGCCCCTCCATCCCACAGACCTTTCCCTTTCTTACTATTGCTGTTGAATAATGTCTGTGTTTTATCCCTATAAACAAAAGAGAAAAGGGTACTCTTTAACAGCCAATTACATTATCAGTTTCATTATTTTTGGTTTCTATTCTTCTTCAAATTTATTTTTCTTGTTGGGAAATGCACTACTAAGAATATCTTTTTTCAATGAGATCTGTAAGTAGTAAAATCTATGCTTGTATTTTTGAATCTTTAAAAACAACTTCCTTATGGAGAAATACTTTAATTGGTGTCTTGGTTATTTTTCTCTCATTGCTGAGACAAAATACCTGACACCCAAAATTAAGGAAGGTTTATTTAGCTCACAGTTTGTGGAGGTTTCATTCCATACTCAGCTGGCTCCAAGGCAGAGTGGCACATGGCAGAGGGCAACAGTTCATGGCAGCAGAAGACAGAGAAAGCAGCACAAGCCCAAGGGGAAGAGTGGTGGCAAGCAGCCTCTTTCTCTCCCTTGCATTGTATGCACACTATCTGCCCCAGGGCGGGTATAGCACTCACACCCATAACCCAAAGATTGGACTATGGACAATCAAAAATCTGGAAGCCCGCCCCAAGACTGCATAAGGATTTGGCGGGACATGCAGACACAAATCATTACAATGGGATATACAATCCAAGGTCAACAGACTGAAGATACTCATCTTCTGTCTTCTGGCATCATTCATTTCCAGTGGGCATTCAGCTGTCAAAATCTTATGTATAAATTGTCTTCTCTTCCTGATGGACTCTCATAGTATTCTGTTTCACTGTGATATTTCTAACTGGGGATTTCTTTTCTATTTCTTGTTTGATAATTGCACAACATTTTTAATCTAAGGACTCATACCTTTTTATCCTGTATTGACAAATGTATATTTATAGACTACGCTATACTTTTTTTTTTTTTTTTTTTTTTTTTTTTTTTTTTTTTTTTTTTGCTTTGCAGTACTGGGGATCGAACTCAGGACCCTGTGCTTGCTAGGCAAGCGCTTATTCCACTGAGCTATATCCCCAGCCCCCTACGCTATACTTTTTGAAACACTGCAGAATGATCAAATCAGGTTAATTACCCTACACATCACTTCAAATAATTAGTATTTTTTACAATGAGAACATTTGAGATTTACTCTCTTAGTGACTTTGAAATATACAGACTCAATATTAGCTTTCCTTGCCCTTCTGCGGAATTGGCCTAAAAAAATCAAAACTATTGTTCTTGTCTAACAAACGCAGGCTTCTTACTGACTGAGGTCATTTCCACATTCATTCCCACTCCCAGTCTCTGTAACACACTTCACTCTACTACCTCACTCTAGAGGTCCAGTGGTTTCAGTTTTGACGTGTATGAGGGATCTTGGTCTTCCTTCCTCCATTCCTGCTTTGATATGTATTATTTCTTTCTCTTGTCTTATGGCACTGAAAAGGATTTCCAGTACTGTGTTGAATGATACGTGACTTTTTGCAAATCTTGGAGGAAAGAATTTCAGTTACTCAGTATTGACTACAATGTTTGCTGTGGCTTTTTACCTACGGTCATTATTGTGCTGTGTCAAGTGCAATTATCTTAAGATTTTTACCCTTGGTTCCATTAATTTTGTGACTTGCACTTCTTGGATTGCAAATTTTGAACTATTCTTGTATTCTGAGAACAATTCCCACTTGAGCATGATAAGTGATCTTTGTAATGTGATTTGAATTTGATTTGTCCTTAGTGTGCTGAGGATATTTGCATCTACATTAATCGAGGATGATGCCCTGTTGCTTGTGATATCCTTAATCTGGTCTTGATAAAAAGTAATAATGGCCTCATCAAATGTGTTTAGAGAATTCCTTCTTCATCAAATCTGCCCAAAACTTTGTCAGAATTTTTATTAATTCATCTTTAAATATTTTCTAGAATTCAGCAGTGAAGCCTTTGGTTCTAGACATTTTTTTAATGAGAGATATTTTATTGCTAGCCAATCTCCACACTTGTGGAGTTTTTATATTTTTTGTGATTCAATCTTTGTAGATTGTATTTCTCTACAAATGTATTCATTTTTTAGATTGCCTAACTTTTTGTCACTTAATTTTTTATAACATGCTTGTAGCTCTTTGTAATTCCTTAGCATCAACTGTAACATCTACACTTTCACTTGTGATCTTATTTGATTTTTCTCTGGGTTACTCTAGCTAAAGGTTTATTAAATTTAATTTATCTCTTCTTGTAACTCTTAGTTTCATTGGTCATTTGAACTGGTTTTTCAGTGTCAGTTTCATTTATTTGTTCTCTGATCTTTATTATATCTCTTCTGCTATCACTGGGTTTGTTTGCTCTTTGTTTTCTATTTTCTTGAAGTGTGATATTAGCTTAGTTATTGATGATCTTTATTAATGTAGGTGTTTACTGATATAAACTTTCACCTGAGAACAGCTTTTTCTGGATTATAATTATTGATATGTTTTGTTTCCATTTTTCTTTTTCTTGAGATATTTTTAACTTCCTTTTCTATTTCTTGGGGGAGAAATTGTGTAGGAGAATATTGTTTAATTTCCATGTACATGTGAATTTTCTGAAATCTTTTCTATTAATGGTGTTTAGTTTTATGCTGCTGTAGTCAGAAAGTAAATAACACTCCTCCTGATAGTGTCCCACATTGGCTGTCCTAGAAAACAAGCCATGTGTACTTGAGAAGCTATATATGCAACTATCAAGCCCTTTCAATCTGAAGAGCAGTTTTAGTGCAGTAGTTTTGTATTACCTTTATGTCTACATGGTCAGTTCAGGCACATACTGAAACTGGTTCACTGAAGTGACCTGCTGTTACAGTATTATAATCTCTCTCTCCCTTTATATGCTTGCTGTCTGCTGAAAAGTCTCCTAACAGTCATACCAGAACTTCTTAGTATGTGGTGTATTTCTTATCCCTTGCTACTCTGAGACTCTTCTTTACATTTGATTTTTTTATAGTTTGATTATTATGTGTCTCGGTAAAATCCTCTTTTGAAATTACTTGATGATATTTGTACTTCCTGTTCTTGGATGTTGGGATCTACCCTCATCCTATCAGGGAGCTTCTCACTCATCACTTGTTTCAATACACTTTCTGTCCCTTTTTCATGCTCTTTTCCTTCTGGAATCCTATCATCCACACTTAAGGTCTCTTGAAAATGTCTCACAATTAAGACTCCTGTCTTTAATTAATGCTGGAAGTTGTCCAGTCATCATTTTGCCTAGTATTCCTCTTTTGTCATTTCCTTCCATCTTTGGTTTTTGGAGTCCCATTAGACCTGTATCAGAGCCTTTTGACCCATCCCCACTAAACTTCTAAGTCTGCATTTACATGCATACACTCTCTTCATAAAAATTTGTAATAGCAGAGTAAAGAGAATGTCTATGTACATATGTCTGTATGTGTACACATATGTGAGCCTGTACACATGAATGGAGAGATTCATGAAAACAATTTGAATAAAATTTTCAGTATTATTTCTCAATTTTACAATTCCTTTCTGAATATATACAATGGAAAATTGTTTCATGAGTATTGTATGAATTATTTTCTATTTGGTCTTTTACATCAGTATTTCTCATTTAACTCCTACCTTTTGTAATTTATTATCCTTTTTACAAGTGTTGCTACATCATTAATCTCAAATTTTTAATGTACTTCAAATCATTTTTGGTTCTGCTACTCCTATTATTTTTTCTGTGGTGAATTTATATTGGCCTTTCTGCCATTTTGGTTCTTTCTCAGTGCTAGGATTCTTTCCTGTGGTTTGGAATTTTGACCTGTAGGCTCATGTCTGGAATCTGTGTGCATTGCACCCTCTTCCTTGCTCAGCTTCTGTGAAGAGCAACTTCGTGTGACTCTATCTGAGGTCCCTGGGCCTTGACTCCAAAGCCAGGTGTTTCAGTGGTCGTAGGGACCACAAGTCTTGTGCTGGCATTTGGAGCACAGGGACAACATTTTGTTCCTGAGTCTGTAAGGTGTCCAGTGGCCCCGAACAGTGCGTCTGCTTGCCTTTGCTGGTCTCCTGGGAGACTTGTCTTGTTGTTGATCTATGTTCTTTTGCAGAAATGGTCCTTGCTCTGACAGGCATGTTGCGGGGGGTGAGAGGCGGTTAGTAGAGGAACAGGGACCAGACCACTTCTATTCAAAGCTCAGTTTAGTACAGACCACCTGTGTGAGCTTAGGAACATTACGTGGAAAATCGCATGGTCTCTGTTCCTCTCACTTTCCTCAGCTATAAAATAAAATAATTATTGATGCAAGAATGTAATGAGATGATATATACAAAGCACGAAACATAAGTGCTCCCGCCTGCTCCTTGTGAAGTTAAGAGCGCAGTGAGGCCATAGTCACGACCAGTAAGTATATCACTGATTTCTAAAGAAGCCTTTATTAAGGAAATCACAAAGGAAAGAAATACAAAGGAAAGCCGCTAATGCTCTTCTGATACCCGCGCTCCCAGGAACTTCCGGCGCTCGCTCCTGCATTCTCAACCGCGGGGCTCCATTTCGCGTTTTCTAGCTTCACAGTGGTGAGCGAGAAACGTGAAGTCAGCAGCAACTGTACTCCAGATTCCGCGTCTGCTCTTTCCTAAGCTGGAGATAGGCAGTAAGATAGCTTCCGGACGCCGGGCGGGGCAGTGCAGCATGACTCTGCCACCTATGAAGTCACAAAAGAAACAGGTGGGGCAGCGCGGCACACAGCGCTGAGCTGAGCACCAGGAGGTCAGCTGTATTCAGTGCATTTTAAGCTTAGGATATGCTCCGCTTACGGTGGGTGTGCTGGAACATAACCTCATGGAAGCCCAAACGACACCTGCATGCGTGTATGCCCTGTATTGCTTATCAGTCCTTATGAACTCAGTCCTGTGTAAATACTGGTCTCTAAGAAGGCTGAAATAGCCGTTGTTGCTACTATGAATTACAGTGTCCTGCCCTTTGGGGTATACAATTAGAACATTTCAGGTAGCATACTTTTGAATATGATGCAGCAGGATCTGTTTCAAGCCTTATGAAACATACTGACAAATTATCTTTTTTTTTATTTTAAAAAATAAAAGTACAAAAACATATTAACAAACAGACACCAATTAGCATAAAAAATAGTACAATCACAACTATAGACAAGGTGACATGGTCTCAACAGTGGTTATTTCTTTATCCATTGATATCTTCGAAGTGTAAATATATGAACCCATATACACACATGCAAAATAAGTAAGACAATTAATCCTCTCAACAACAGAAAAAACACAAATACCAAAAATCCAAAGACAAAAAACAAAACAGGAAAACAACAACAATAACAACAACAACAACAACAAACCACCAATAGTTGCTGCTTTGCATATTGATATCTTTGAAGTGTGTGTTCAGGATAACACATTACTGACAAATTATCTTATAAAACATTTTCGCTTTATATTTCTATCAAAATGTGCCAGTATCACATATATTGTTAATGTAGGCAGATTTAGTTGGCACCAGCTAATTTTAACATTGTAAAGTTGTATCAATCTTAGTTTTCTGTCCAGTGAATCTATGTTATCCTTTTCTACCAACAAATTGCATTTTAATTTCTGCATTCCAGTGTAATCCTCTTCTTTGAAGATTTTTATATTGAAGGCCCAATTTCACACCATCATAATTTTATTTATAGAGATACAAAAAAGGCTTTAGTGAATTTTTTCTGAATATTATAATGTGAACTCTAAAACTTTTTAAATTTGATTTTCAAAATAAGTTATACAATGTATTTGACCCTTATTCCTGTGTTATTTTCAAATAGCATGTTCAGTAAAAAGACAAAATTTAGAAATTTAAGATTGTTTTATGGCCCAGCATGGGAACAACTTTGACAAGTACTCTATATGTGCTTGGACAGATGGCACTTTCTGCAGTTGTTTAGTGTCATTGTCTCCTGGTGTATGTTTAGCGAAGGTCATTAATAAGTCATTCATATCTTATATACCCCTGCTGATTTTCCTACTTCTGGAAACACTAATTTTTTCTGCTTCTCCTGCCAATTGCCAAGAAAGGAATACAAACTTTTCACTGAGATTATAAGTGTCTACTTCTCCTTTCAGTTCTAAGAGATTTTATTCTCTGAAATTCCACTTTAGGTATATCATAGTTTTCATATCTACTTTAGTAACATAGTAATGATCATGTACCCAGCTATAATTAAGTACATAATACAATTGTGTTATCCTGGTGCAATGACCTCTCATTATTTTTCCTTTATTTTCAGCAATACTACTTTTAGCAAAGTCTACTTTTGGACTCAATACTGACATGCCAGCTTTCTTATGATTAGAGATTGTATAGGGTATTGTCTCCTACCCTTCCAACTTTAAATCTGTGTTAATTGCCTCTCTCGTAAGCAATGTGTAGTTGGATATTTCTGTCTTATCCAGCTCGATATCCCTTGCCTTTTAGTGGTATTCTTTCATTCACTGACATGTAATATTGAATGTAGATATGACTGGATTTAAATTTACAGTTTTGTATTTGTTTATGCAGTGTCTCATTTGTTTTTGCTTTTTCTCTTGTTTTACTGCCTCTTTAAAGTAATTGTTTTTTAGCATTAAATTTTCTTTCCTACATTGACTTTTTAATGTATGCCCCCACCATTTTTAGTGAATGCTGTCAAATCACAATATGTGTTATTAGTTTAAAATAATTCATCCTGAATTAATATTGTACTGTTTATATAACATAAAAATCTTATGAAAACATTGTTTCTATTGCCTTTCTTTACTGCTGTATCAATTTCTTCAATGACCATTAAAAGGTTTTCAATGGAATTTATTTATTTTGTTTCATATAGCTGCTTATCTTTTAGCTAAATTAAGGAAAGAAAATAAATACACAATATAGTTCTTACTACATACCAATATAACAACATAGTTTTTGCATTGACTTTTATTCTTTCTGATGACATTTCTGGTTATCTTAAGAACTTCCCTTAACATTTCTTATAATGCAAATCTATGGGTAATAAATTCTGCTATCTTATTTAAAATATTTATCACCAATTTTCAAGGATACTCTTACTGCACATAGAATTCTGGAGGGACAGACTACAAACTTTCACCACATAAGTATGCAGTACCTTTGCTGAGGGTTTGTCTGGCTTTGGTGGTTAGTCTTCCTGTTGTCTTCTGTACAGTCAGCCATCGTGTGGGTCAGGTTTTCCTTCACATTATGTGTTTCTCTTGGCGTCATTTCACTATTTTCTATTGATATTTGGATGCTATGGTTTTGCCTGTCCTCTAAGTGTGATTTTATTCATTGTTGGAGCTGGTTGATACTCTTTCCCCAAGATCTTTGTCATTTTTTTCATTTATTTATTTATTTATTTGCAGTACTGGGGATCGAACTCAGGACCCTGCGCTTGCTAGGCAAGCGCTTATTCCACTGAGCTATATCCCCAGCCCCTTGTCACTTTTTTTCAAATATATGTTCTACCCCCTCTTGCTGTATTCTCTTCTCCAGAATTAAAATTACCTGTGTGTGGGAAATCTTGACCTTGTTTCACAGGCCTCTGAGCTTCTTACGATTTTCCTTCACTTCTTTCTCTGTCACTTGAATTAATTTCCCATAGCACACCTCCTCTAGCCATATGTAATCAGCACATAAATCTATGCACTCTTTCCTTCTGTAATCTTACTGCCTAATTCTGGAATTTGCACTTAGATCTCCAGTATAGCTTCTGACTCTCAGCTGTGATTCCACATGTTATTTCAATAGATACATATTTTCCATATGTTTTTGAACATGCTCATAATCATTTTAAAGCCTTTATTGGTTCATTATAATGCGTAAGTCATCTCTGATACTTTTCCATTGATTAGTTGTGACTTTATTGACGTAGATCACTTTTTTGTGTTTTATTGTGCATTTTCTGTGATTCTGTACAATCAGGTAGTAGAAATTAAGAACAATGCATTGTGGAGATCCTGGGTTTTTCTATATTCCTCGGAAGAGTGGATTTGCTTTAGCAGGCAGTTGGTTTGGCTGCACTGAAGCTGAACACTGTCTCTAGCGCACTGGGTGACACCTAGAATTACTGCTCAGCTTCCTATTGCTGGTCCTGATTTTTCCCCATCTGCTGCTTGGAGGGAATCTGAGGGTCTCACACCCTGACCCATGACTTATGCCCCTTGCAACCTTACTCTTTTGGAATTTATGTCCTAGCTTTGTGTTTCCGTAGCCAGCTCCAAAGTGGCTCCTGACACCTCAACTAAAGAAATGTATGGTTTTGGGTCACCAGAACCATATTCAGATTAGGGAGTAGACTCAGGCAGGGTGCCATAAACTCTCAAATATCACCTTCCAAGGTTGCACTGCTGTTTCTATTTCCTCTTCCTTTCCACCTCTGACAGGTAACCTTGAGGTTACCTTTGTGGTAAACTTGAGGTTATGGTTTTGCCTCTGTGTGTGTGTGTGTGTGTGTGTGTGTGTGTGTGTGTGTGTGTGTGTGTTTTCATTTTATGCAGATATCTATCATGGTTATCTATAGGCGAGTTAATTATACCAACCTGCTTCACCATTCTCCAAACCAGAAACTAACTGCACCATGTATTCTAAGTGTTTTATACATTTTGGCTATGTCAATGAAATTCAAATTACCCACAGCTCTAAACTATACCATTGCTACATGGCTAAAACATCAGTAAGTCAGGAGATGAACAAGAATAAAAATAAAAGCAAAAAGTAACCCCTGAGGAGTTAGCACTGTTGACGAGCATCAGTGCAGTTCCACTTCCTGAGACACAGTCATCATGTCAGAGTCCATGGGGCAAATCTCTTCTAGAAAATGGCATAATATCTGGATATAACCCATGCACAGGCTCCTGTATATTTTACATCATCTCTAGACTACTTGTAGTATCTAGTACAAGGTAAATGCCAGGTAAATCGTTCCTCTGCCTTATTGCTTAGGAAATAATGATAGGAAAACTGTATGTGCATGTTCAACACAGACACAGTTTATTTTTCAAATATTTTCCGTCTGCTGCTGGTTGAATCTGCAAATGCAAAACCTGCAGATCCAGAGTGAGAATGGTGAGTGCAGAAACACAATAATGCTTGCTGTGCTCGGAACATCCCACCAAAGCTCAGCTTGACATTCAATCCCAACCATGAGGTACTGAGAAGGACTAGGAGCTGAACATACCTCTGTCCTTTAAAAGTCACCTGGTCACACATATTCTGAGACAGACACAGACAATACCTGAGAATACCTAAGCAGTGTTTCATAGCAATTGAGTTATGTATTTTTACCTGGAAGGGGAAAGATAAAGTGATAAATTCATTCCACTGCAAAAATGCCTGCACTTTGCAAGTAAAGGAGTACAGTATAACTGGCTGGCAGACCTTCCTGCCTAGTGGGAAGGTCCCTCCCTATGCTTCCTTGCATGGTTGTCACTGGTCACATATGGCTGTTGCACTTGAGGTATAGCTAATGCTACTGAAGGACTGAAATTTAATTCGTTTAATTTTTTAAAAATTTAACACTACATCGTCACAAGTGGCTTGTGCTTCCTGTCTTGAACAGGACAGACAGATGCAAATGAAGTAAGAAAGAGAATGAAACAGCAAGCAGAAGTGATTCCTCATGCGACCAGCAAGACCCACTGTAAAGGGTCCTAGTAAGGCAAAGAAGTAAAGAATTCAGTGACTCTGTGGCAGCAATGCAGTGTCGATGCATCTGTCCGTGTACCGTTCCCGTAGGGACAGATGCACAGATACTGCTCTACTATCACAGAGTCACTGGATTCTTTACTTCTTTGACTTCTCTTTCTGAGCTGGATTTTTAACCACAGGAACGAAATGCTGACGAGGCAAAATAACAAAATGTGTTCATTAACGGGTTACCTGTTCCTTCATGTAGGTTATACAATAATATGACTCCCAAATCCCGGTGAAAAGCACATGCAGCGTAGCTGACATTATGGCAAATACTTGTGTAGAATGACATCTTATATAAAGGGTGGGATTTCAGCTCAAGCAAAGAACAAAATGCACTACAACAAACCTAGAAATTCCTGCATGTCCACCATAAGGAAAGCATGGCTCTGAGTCTCAGTCAACTTCCCACAGGCCACATGTTCTGGGTCTGAATGGATCCTTGCCTCTGTGCCTGCAGTTGGTGTACAGGGGCAATCAAAACAGATGATGACTTTTTTTAATTTTAAAAAGATGCTAAAGGACATCCACAAGAATGACCGCATGAGTGTGTCAAAATGAGGGGGAGCGCTGTGAGAGGGTCACTGGCGGTGTGTCTTTCACTCCAATTTTTAAAAATGGTAACATCTACCTTCTATTCCATTGATCAACTCTTTATGGAGATTCTGTCAAGTGAAAACATTGCTAAGTGTTCTCATCCACTTAGTCCCTGGATCTGGCACCTTGTGACTCCTGGCTCTTTGCCAAAGTCAAAATGACCACAAAAGCAAAACATTTGGGGTCAATTCAGGACACTGAGACAGTCAGGACCACACAACTAAAGACAGAAAAGAGGGCTTCCAGAGCTGCTGCAGAAAGTGGCAGGAGTGATGGGGTCGCTGTGTTCAAGCTGAGGGTGAGAGGGAGTCATAGTCATGTGTCTCTACTGCAGCAAAGTGTGTGAATTGAACGTGTGCCATATTTTATGATCGCACTTCACGTTTAGCCACCAGGCTGAGTGAATGCACTGCCTGGCCTGACGCCCCAGATCCCCACGTGGGGGGCAGGGGTCTGGGCTTAGAGCCTGCAGGACAGTGGCCACGGGAGGCCTCCTGTGTCACTCTTAGCCCACACCAGAGCCACTGAGCGAGAGGGAGCACAGGGGACACTGCTCCCTCCGCCTTCTTCCCTGACGTCTCCTCCCAGAGTTCACACAGCTGAACGTCACAGGCATGTGCCAACGCTTTAACATATTTAGGGGAAATTCTCAGTAGAAATGGATAGAAATCATGGTTCAGTAATAATTATTTACTTTTCAGTTATAGCACACAAGCCAAACCACCTCTGTCCTTCACTGCACTAGGTAATGAAGATTTTAGACTCCTTTTGAAATCACAGGAAGGAGCGCAAGAGTGTCAGATCATCTCCAAGCACAAATAACTGCTCTTCAGAGACTGGACCTGCCCAGTCTTGTCTGGATGAGAGTGTAGGCGCAAACTGTCCGGCACTGTCTGACTGTGGAGTGCTCTGAGCTAATGTGTGTCCCCTCTGAATATTGCTATTTTTCTGCTGATTAGAAATATCAGGCTTACAAAGCAGCTACTACAGAAATAAATAAGCCCTGAGTAGCATTATACACCTACTTAGGCAACTCTTAGATTATAAGTAACATTTACAAATACATTAGACAAGCGGACAGAACAAAACCTTATTTATAATTTCATCTAACCCATTCTAAATAGCATTATCGGATCCTTACTATTCTACAAAGTATCGTGTGAATGTCAGACTTTGTCACATGAATTCTGTTCTCTCACTGACCCTTAAATCCTTTAGGTTTTCATTGTGGGAGCAATAGTGGTAATATTAATAGTACCAAAATGTGCCAGATATAAAGCACAACATGCAGAGGGTGACCTTGGCTCCCAGAAAAACCTCTTACCCTTTGTGACCGCATTCTTTTGAGTTGTAACTTGAACCTCTCCCAAACTACTCCTCTCTATGGCCAGAACTGGTTCTTGCACTACAGTGCCTAATAAGAGCTGTGGTTTTATTTGAACACGGGATGATTTTTCATTTTGAGCGATTGTTTGGTTTTCTTCCCATACAATTCCATTCCAAACCACCAGCGCATGCAGATTGCCTTATTCATTACCTGGAGATCGGGTCCCAGGGCTGTGTGTTTGCTCTGGCCCTGCGACCTTGTTGACTTGCCCCATAAAGTGATTCTGCGACTCGCAACTCTCTTTGCTCCTTCTTATTAGCATGGCACTTTTCTGTCTCCGCAGTGTTAGATTGTCACTGTGCCGCATTTAAGCTTCTGCTTTCATCTCTGCAGGTAGCGTCTGTGATCTGAGGACGATGCATTTGGGAAATTGCTTTCTTTTGTTACCTGCCTTCTCCCACAGCTTTTCTGTGATACAACCTTTCCTCTCCTAAGTCAGACTCGAGCGAGTGACCGGAGAAGACTCTGGAGCCGGGCCTTGTGTATGCAAACCAAGGCTGCAGACCAGGGACATGAGTTTCCTTATTCAGGCAGCACATGTGGTGGTTTTCAAATTAGGTTGGATATTTTTGCAAAATCAGACATGCTTTCCTAAGTCTTTCTTCCTAAAAACTCAAAATATGCTGTGATGTATTATCTACATTCTCATCTCTTTTTTCTACTTGGTGAGAGAGTAGGGGGAGACCTGTGGATGTCTCTGACATCCCACCTCACCCAAAGAATGGGCAGCACATGTCACCCACATTCTCCTTCTGCTGAAATCATACAGAAAAATGATCTGCCCCTAAAACTGATCAACTTGTCAACAGGATACTGTTCTGATCTCCAGCATCCAGGCATGGAGGGAAAGATCTCAGGGTCCCAAGAGGCGTGATGTCCCTGCCAGTTGTGATGAACTAGGCAGGGAAAGGGAGATCTCCAGTCATAGACCCTGTGGACACTGCATTGAACATGAAGCATGAGGGTGCAAGCCAGTGACATATCTTAGAGGGCGTCCACCACCCCACACTCTCTCCCTCACCTCAAAGCCACCCAGCTGATGAGGGTTTGACAATTTTTTAGAAGGAAATCACTAAGAAAAGAATCTCTCACCCTCCACTTCCATCAGTAGCAGGACTAGCTAAGGGTGTCTAGACCTTAGTGACTGAACCCTATGTTTCTACCATCACAGCTGGTCTTTTGGAGAATTGTTTCTCAACTAACTGCTTTCCTATCTGAATAGCCACTGGAAATGTACTTGACCTTGCAGAATTGGTTTCCCTATAGGAACGTGGTAGGATTAAATGGGACACGGTTTACAAGATGCCCAGACTAAGAACTTGATGGATGTGTGTGCTGCTGATGGTGCTGATACTCATGATAATGCTTTTACTTCTACTACATAAGTAAGGAGACCGTCTGGAGGGAACCAGACCTTCCTCAGTAAACAAAGGGACTTCCAAACTTTGTCACAAGCAACCCAGAAGCTCTTGGAGCTAGGGTCAAACTAAGAAACTGGAAACAGTGTGGGGAGGAAGTTGGTAAGAGTTTGGCAAAAGATACTGTTTCAGTCTGTTTTCTGTCATTGTTTCAGGACATCTGAAGCTGGTGATTTATAAAGAAGAAAGGTTTATTTGGCTTATGGTTCTGAAGGCTGGAAGTCAAGAACGTGGTAAGAGTCTCATTGCTGCATCTTAGAATGTCCCAGGGCAGCACACAGTGAAGCAGGGTATGGGTGTCAGTTCTGGCCATCTTTTCCGAAGCCAATACTGCCATCCTGGGCCTCACCCTCAGTTCCTCTCACCCTGACTACCTGCAAAGTCCCCACCTGCACAGACCATTAATGCGTGACTTTGGATGTTAAATCTATGCATAAGGTTTTGCAGGACACATCAGAACTGTATTAAAAACATGATACAAGTATGGGGCAAGTGATCTCAGCAGAAATCCCCATAGATGAGGGTCTTGGGGGACCAGTGACATCTCTGCCCATATCCTGGTCCACAGAGCTTCTCATTCATTATGCCTGACTGCAGGCCTTCGGTTCCCTGGGTAGTCACTGATCTCAAGGACTTTGCTGCTTGGGCCAAAGTACGCTGCTTCCCCCAAAATAAGCCCTATCCAGAAAATAATCAGCCTGGAAAACTGGAGAGCAACCATGCCAGCCCAGATGAGCCTAGCCTTTCCTCACCTCCTGCTCTTCCTTGGTACTGGGCCTGGCCAAAGCCATAAGCTTTTCTTCCCAACTTTTCTGTGGCAACTGTGACTGCTGTCACTCTTTTCATGAAACCCTGCCAGCATTTTCACTAGTCTAAGGGTAAGAAAAGAAATTGTTCAGGAGGCAATAAAAAAAAAGCCAAGTCAAAAGGGTAGGAGATACTTACATGTGAGTCATCTTTAGATATTGTGAACCAAGTACTGTGCCAGCCAAACATTTCTTATGTGTGCCTTAATTAAGCAACCAGACAGGGAGGCCATAAAATGCCATATTCTGTGGCCCACAATGACTTAGATAAACAAAAAGCTCTTATTAGCAAAGTTTCCTCAGTTAGGAAGCAGAGACTTCATGTCAATGAAGTTAACTGTTAAGAACAAACTATTTTAACTTCAAATTGTCATTCAGGAAAAGATTTTGAGTACTCTTTTTTAAAAAATTGGCAGTTGTCATTTAATATATGATGTGATCTAAAAGCATATTATTTTTCAATGTTTCCTAGGAGATTTCACCAGCTCCATGACATCCTTAGTCTTTGATATAATTGTCTAAATTGATAGAACATCTTTTATTAAGTGATGGAGGCACATCCTGCCCTTTCAGAGTCAAGTAAACAGGTATGATTATTCAAGTCTCTGAGTTCTCACTTCCTTCCCCTCAAGCTTTTTTTAACCATTTTAAAACTCTCTGAAAATGATAGAAGTGACATGGTTTTAAAAGATAAGAAGCCCCCAAATTATTTTCTCTCTGATCTTTGTAGTCTGGAGGACAAGCAACTCTGCTAGCAAAATAGTTCAAACCTTTTTTTACAAGGGATGGTGAGTATAGTTCCACAGGAAAGTACATATTGTTCCTGATAAGAAAAGTTATTAAACCTTCATCTTTGTTCAGAAAGCAATTGAACCACAATAAAAATGGGGAACATTTTAGCTCAACTGAGGAAAAAAATTTTGAAAGGTTGGAAAATGTTCACAGATTCTATTACCCATGTCGTTGTATAACTTCATGCCTTGTTAAAATCAACAAGACAGGTCTCAAGGATAGCTCTTGGCAGCTTTTTGACCCAAGCAACACTTGACACTGCTCAAGGTTAATGTGCTAAAAGTAAGTTGCATAAATAGAATTATTGGAAGAGTGGGAACCAAAGAGGTACAGTTTAAAATTCATGTAATGTGTTCATTCTGCTTTCACCTCAGAAACTGGCCATTGCTTAAATTGAGGCACTCATACTCAGCTGCTGTGTCATTCTTAACTTAAATCTGCATGTTTTCACCGAAATCCTAACCAAGCCTCTTCTGAGAAGCACTGTGTCTTCAAAGGCTGATGGTCACCGGCATACACCCCAGCACTAGTTCCCACTCAGCTCCAAAACAAACCAGCAAGACCTATGCTTCCTCCTTGCAAGCTGTACTGCCTGTGATGATCACATGACTATTGTCATTAATTCTTGCAGAACTGCGGAGAAAATATCTGTGAAGACAAACTCATAAGAAAACCTCTTTGTCACCAACCACATGGGGCTGGCCACTCAGCTGAAGGTACTGGATGAAGTCAGGAAAGAGGCACAAAGTACCCCACAGCCACACAAAAGGACATATATATTTACAAATAATAAGATTTAGTAAGGAAAATAATAAAATAGGCAGTAATAGTCATTAACTCTGATTCATAACTCTCTGGATTTCTCATCCCAATACACTCTGTGGTACCTTTAATAGTCTAGCAGTTTTTTAAAAAATTCTTCCTAAAAGACAATTGGCCCAGCATGTTAAAATATGCAAATACCCACAAAAGACTGGCTCTGCTGACCATTTCTTTGTGTGTGGGTATACATTTCTGTATGGCATAATATTTCCACTTGCACTGGTTTCCTGGCATGAAAATGTTTATTGCTGCGCTCATTAGCTAAGAGGGTATCGGCACTGGTCCAATGAACACAGATCTGCCTTCTGATTTCAGCCATTAAATTGCAATGGGATTCACGGGCTTAACATTGTGGGTGTGAGGATAATAAAATGGAACTCCATCTTTAGCCCAGTTACCATGGCTGCAGCTAAAGGTCATGGTGGCAGCTGCTAACTAGTTGCCTTTTGAGCGGTGCTTCCCCTCCTGCTCTGTGATTTTTGAGCACTTTCTTTTCCGTTGGTCCCTCACAGAATACCTTCATCTACTCTGCCAACACACTTCTCTCTCCTCTAAGACCAGGGCCCTCTCCTCCACACAATGGCTGCCATGGCCTCTGCTTCTATTTACGTATTACAGATGGGACACAGCACCAGAAGGTGGAAGCCTTAATAAAATACACAGGGCCCTTGCTTCAGCATCATGAATGACTTTCTCATTTTCTGCATACCACTCTGCATTCATAGCCAAAAGAAAGAGAAAGAGAAAGAAAGAAAGACAGGAAGGAAGGAAGGAAGGAAGGAAGGAAGGAAGGAAGGAAGGAAAAGAAAGAAAGAAAGAAAGAAAGAAAGAAAGAAAGAAAGAAAGAAAGAAAGAAAGAAAGAAAGAAAGAAAGAAAGAAAGAAAGAAAAAGAAGGAAATAAGGAAGGAGTGTATAATAAATTCCCATCTCTGTTTAAACTGGTAATGAGTTCAGGCAGTGATGCATTCACAACATGAAACTTCAACTTCTTTCAGCCCAAAGTCCTGAGTTAATTCCCCGTGCTGCTGCATGAGGCGTCAGGGCGATTAGGAATGATGAGCTCTATTTCTCTGTGCTCTGCCCAGCCCGGGCACCCTGCTCAGAGAGGTGCTGCCTACCTGAGCACCACACACTTACATTCAACTAGGTTTCTTAATACAAAGCATTTGGACAACGTCAGATTTTCAGAGAGAAGGAGCAGGGTGGGAATTAAAAGTAGCCAAGCAAAATACAGCACAGGGGAAGGGACCTGAAAGCACTACAAAACATTTCCTGATGTTGACACTTCATTTTGGATGATCTGAAAACTCCTGTTTGTTTCCAAGAGAAGGGCCCAGGGGCTTTGTTTGGGCAACCTGACTACATGACGGTATTTGAAATACTTGGGGGAATGTAGAGTTTAAAATAAAAACCACTCTAGGCATATTCTATTTTTTTTTTTTTTAGGTTCTGTTTAGATACGTCCTGACTGTAGCAATCAAAGCCAGAATACAAAGAAATTTATCAAAAAACTGTGCCCCTCTGTTTTAAACATACATTTATGTAACTTGTCATTTCATAAAAGTAAATTAAGTATTATATGAACCAAATGTTTCAATCGCACACAAGAGTGGTTTCTGCGACTCTTGGCAGGATGCCACTACACTCATTTTTATTTCAAACACAATGTGAAGTCTTTAATTGTAATACACTTTGTAACTATAATGGTTATAAGGCATATACTATCCTAATTCATCCTTACTCTTTCCCGGGCTCGGGAAATTTCACCGGGGAACAAGCCCGTGTTGACTGCACGTAGCTTACAGACCTTGAGATGGGGAGGAGGGCGGGGCTAGGAATTCGCAGCGGCGCTCCATGCCCCACGTTCTGGTGCTGTCTTTGGCTGTCACCCTCCCTCACCCTGGTATCCAAGCTCAAGTGATGGCCAAGTGGAAAGGCACAGAGCAGAAGCCCCTGCCCCAGGCCCCTCCCCGGCTGGGCCCCGCTCATCGCCCACCGGCTGAAACAAGAAGAGCCTTGGCCAGAGTGTTGAGTCTTCTAAGTAGGGTCATGTCACCGCTCTGCCCTACAGAAGGTGACATGACCCTACTTAGAAATACACTTTAGTGTATCTCTTTCTCTTGTCCGATTGCTCTGGCTAGTGTTTTGTGGACTGTTTAAACAAGAGTGGTGACAGCAGATATGCAATATCATCTGGGTACTCTGTAACAAGGGTGAAATCCTTCTCCACGCCTCTCGTCCTCTCAGTCTCCCCAGGTGACTGTCAGACGCCCGCGCAGGGAGCAGAGCACTTGTAAAAACTGCACCCTCTTCAGTCCTCCACGCACTGTCCGAAAGTGGAGAGGCCAGCTCCAGGGAGAGGGGACAAGGTGGCACGACGTACATCCTCCTGCGACAGTCCTGAGCTCGGAGGTGACCCCGGCCAGCGTGCTGTGTCTCCGTTAAAGGGGCCATAGGGAGGTGGGCGGGGGGATTTTTGTCTGCATGCCGCTCAGTACGGGGAGCTCCAGGACGACATGTTTCCAGCCATGGGGAAACTTCAGCCCTACTCTTCCGAAGCCGCACTTGTAATCAGAGAATCTCTTCCTGGGCCTTGTTTACTGTTGATACGTTCTGGCTGATTGGAGAGGAACGACATTTGGACAGTTTACTGTAGCAGTAAGCACTGTACCAACAAAAGGTGCTGATGAAAACTGGGGCCCATTATTATGTAAATGACGGCGGAGCAACACAGAATCCGTCTCCGGTCGCCATCGTGGAGACCAGTTTTCCTCAATGATAATAATTTTCATGATTGCAGACTTCAGAGTGATCAGAAATATGCTTTAGCTGCGGCATTTATCTACTGCTGGTACTTGACCCTTAATTAAATTCTGAAACTTTTTTATGTAATAAAGTAAAATACAGCTGACATTTCTGTTCAAACAAAGAGGCTCAGACACTGAGCTTCCAAATAAGATAAAGGTATTTCAGACTTACCTCACTGTATTTATAGTAAACACGGACTGCACCGTGTATTTGGAAAGCAAGCTTAAAGTTTCAAGCGCAGATGTGCGTCCTCGAGTCATTTCCATTCTATCCTCGGGCTCCGCTCTCCCTAAATGATGCTGAGTCGCTGCAGGCTCATCTTGGCCACGTCATAAAAAAAAAAAAATCTGCTTGAAAGACATTTAAATGTGCTCTGAAAATAAGTTCTGGGCGTTCTTTAAATCTTCTGTCTTAATATCTAGACTATTCAGAGTGCGTCTTCTAAACTATGCACACAGCTTAGTAAGCTAGCGCACCGGCTCCGGGAAGGAACATTTTCATCATGAATTTGCTCTTGTCTCAAAAAAAGAGAAAGCCAAGGCAAATTTTAAAACGCATTTTGACTTTAATGAAAAATTGATTGGCTAAAACAGATGTCAACCTGGAAGTACAAAGAGCCCGGTGATGCGGGCATCAGCTGTTCCTGGAGACTGCTGACAGCGGAAGGGACATGGGCTGCTCTCAGTCCTGTGCTCTGGGGGCAGTTGTTTATCTTGGAGTTCCCTCACTCTTCGGGGCAGGAAAAAATGATCTTCATCTTGAATATCTCTGTAAATATAAGTCCATTTACAAGGGGCAATGGTGTGAGCCTGGATTGACTATGTCCTTAGATGTAACCCTTTCTAGCCAGGCAACTAGCAAAGCCAATGAGCTAAGAAGGTAATTACTTAAGTGGGCCTCATGAAGAGTAGAAAGATGATTGGGCCACATTAAATAACAATTGTATCCTTAATGATGTGTCGGCTTATAATGCAAACACCCCTCTGCCATGGCAGCGTGCGCGTGGACCTCCCTAATGACGCCTTGGCTCTCAGGACCTGTGTAAACACCAAGGGAAAGGGTATATTTTTTTAAACGGCAGTGCCTGCAGCTGCGTGGTCATTGATAAATTAGCTACGAATTGCTGAAATACTTCACGTGAATATAAACACTGGGGCAGCTTTGTGGCTTTCAGCAAGGCAGAAACGTGCTGACTGAGGAGGGGCTGCGGTTCCTGGCACAGACTGCGGGAGAGCCCTTCTTTGTTGTATGCAGAGGCCCGGGGTTTTCAGGGAACCAGGGAGGTGGGCTCAGAATAGGGGCTGTCGATGTGGTGGAGAAAATTCATTACTAAAAAGAGAGTTTTGGAAGAACTGAAGAACATAGAATCTAGTGTTTAGGGATCTTTCTTGAATATAAGCAGGAAAGAAGATTATGGCATTTGCAGATCCATTATTTCAGAATGGACAGGAATCTGAGGGCTGGGGATGTAGCTCAGTGGCACAAGGGCCTGGCTGGCAAGCACAAGGTCCTGAGTTCAATTCCCTGTACCAAAAGATAAATAAGTAAAGGGATCTGAGTATCCACGGTCACTAGATATCACACAAAACGCCAAAGAAGAAAGGACTGTCCTGCTCGATCTGTTGTGTACCCAAATTAGGGGTCACTTTAGCAGCTACCTAACTTATAAACTGTCTTGTCCGGTATTGGACGCAGTTATACTGGCTCTTTCTGTGATGGTCCATAGGAGTGTCTGTTTTAGACCTGTACGGAGTCTCTATAGGGTCATTTATTTCCTACTAATAATAGATTTGAATTTCAGTGTGATCACTCAAATGAAATGCAAATTCAATACACAGCCAAAATCCTGAGAAACTACAGCTAACCCTAATGATCCCTTAGCATTGTACCCATTTCAGAGAGCCAAGAGGGAAGACTCCTGAAATCAGAAAACTCTCCCAGGACCTCTCTAGAATGCAGTTTGCTGTGGGACTTGACATAAGCAAAGAAACCTCTTGGCTCGTTTTGGTCTCTCTGTCTGTTGGTTTTGCTCCTGGAATAAGCAGACTGCAGAGGTGACTCTGAGCAGAGGAAACCATGCTCCAGGGCTCACTGACAAACATTCATGCTCGTCCCCTAGTCTTGGAAATGATTGGCCACAAGCCAGACTCCATGACCCCAAGGTGGTTGAATATGCACCCGGCCAGCTCTGTAGGGCCAGGACACTGACCCAGCCCAGCATGAGTGGACAGAGAAGCCACCATCTTGATCCCCATTCCAGCCACGCAGAGTGCCACCCTCTTTGTCCTTTCCTTACTGGCAGATCACACAGGATGCAGCATGATAAAACAACACAACAAGGCTTCTGCACTGAGCTTTCAGTGGTTAAGTGTGCCAGACCCATTGTAGAGATGAAAAGACTGAGACCAGCAGAACAAATTATTTCCCTAAAGTAATGATAAGCAAGTTACAGACTGGAAATGACAGAAGAGTGGAGACTCATCTGTGAGGGTGGTGGGCATCTGCCTTCCCACTGCATCGTCTTTTATTCTCAAATGCACCCTAGTTTGTCCGCTCAGGCCCATTTAAGGTACAGTCTTGGATGGAGGAGCCAGGTCAGGTACATTGGGATGTAGCCTTGAGGAAGCACTGCCTGAAAAGACCTTGTTTGCATTCTTTCAGGGGGAAATACATTATTCAAATAATTGTCAATTCTCCACAGTTCATTATGTGTGTGCTAGGTGCTGTTCCAGTGTTTCATTCATTTTAAATTTCCAAACCAGCAGTATACGTTGAGAACCATTATTTACACCCCTATCTGACAGATGAGGAAACTGAGTCACTTAAACTAAGTGACTGAATGGAAGCCATACAGCTGGAGAGCAAGTGGAAGGGCCCAAGTGAGTCGCCAGTGCCAGACCACTGGTCCATTTCAAGCATCTCCAGTCAAAGCAGCCCACAGAGACTATGGTGCCCTGGAGGTAGGACACGTTCCCAAAAAGCCTGTTGTGAAGGTCACGAATGGCAAAGCATTTACTCTTTTCAAACAACTTATTTTGCGTGCTTTTTTCTATTCTAATGCACAGAATTCAAATTAAAGTCGATAAAATTTTCCCATTGCCCTCAGAGTAAAGTACCATATAATGCAGACTGAGGTCTAGGGACATCTGTACCATGCATGTCATGGTCTGTGTTTTTCTGCATAGCAGCTAAATTCATCATCTAACTTTCCAGTCTCAACAAACTGATTCACAGGAAAGGCGCCTCGTTTTAGTTACTCCAGACATCCACGAGTTAAGGGAGGAGAGAGTTATTTTGCCTCACAGTTTGTGGAGGTTTTGGTCCATAGTTGGCTGACTCCAAGGCAGGGTGGCACATGGAAGAGGGGCCTGGCAGAGGAGGAACAGTCCACGGCAGGGCAGTAGGAGACAGAGCAGGGTCAAGGGAAGAGAGCTGAAGTCCACACATCATTCCAGGCTGCACACCCCAGTGACCTACATCTTCCCCTCCGGCTCCACCTCCCAACATCACCCACTACTAAAATGCCCATCAGGGGCCCATCTAGTGTCCCACACCCACGATCCAGTCACCTCTTAAAAGTTCCCCCAGTTATAAACCATAACATGCTTGCAAGAAAAAAAAAATTGTTCAGGAAGACACGAAAGTGTGATGATAAAATAGCAGAGGATGATATGACGTTCTTTATTGTCATGACACATTGCAGCACTTGCTCGAAATACCTGAAAAAGCCCATTCTTCCATCTTTAAAGGATTTCTAAATTTCCTTGTGAGCTGCCTTATTTTCTGGGTCAGCATTGCCAGAGGGCCTAGGGTTCTCTTGCAGTTTTGAGAGAATATGACAAGGCCCAGTCCACTTCTTTCCCCTCTTGGCCCCACATAGCCGAGACACCCAAGGGAGGTCCTCCCTCACCTGCCCCATTATGAGCTGGCACACAGGAGCCTCTGATCCCAACACAAGGTGCAGTATGTTGTCTGTCATCTGCAGTATGTATTTACTGAGCTACTGCACACAACCTATGAGTACCCCACATTCTCCCTGGAGCAAGCCTGTAGATGTGGGACATGGCTCTTTCTGAGCCCCACAGTCAGACCCTGGCTAGCCTGGACTCCCTAAGGCTCCTGCCCATTTAGGACCCAAACAAAAGGTGGAGGCTTGGGCCAGGTAAGCGACACCAGAGGCACTTTCTTCCTGCACAATGGTGCTCTGTGTTTGCATTGTCAGCAGCAGAGAGATGGAACCTGGGGTGCAGGAGGCTGCATGGGGAGAGATGGCTGGGCCAGAGCAGGGGTGTGGGGTGGGGGTGGAGCAGTCACAAGGCAGGAGTAGAGGGGCACCCTCAGGAGCTCAGCAGCCAGTGACCCCTGGAAGTCTTCTTAAGGTGCTTCCTCCCCGTCATCCTCCTGTGGGACCCTAGAGCGAGGCATGATCAGAGCCCAGCAGGGCTGTCTGCAATAGGACCATATCGGGAGAGGGGCCAGTGGAAGCTGGAAGCTGTCTGCCACCACCATGCCCAGCCGCAGGTAGAATCCTGGGTCCTCCAGGTAGGTGGGGAGCTCAGCCTCGCATCTACTCTGCACCCAGTATGGGATCTTAAGCCCCGAGTCCTGTGCTCGGCTGTCCAGTGGGAAGAAGAAAGCTGCAGAGAATCCAAGCTCTCCAAGCAGGCAGACCCCAGAGGCAGCCAAGGGCAGTGCCCTCTTCGTAGAGGTTCTTCGTGGGCCTCACCCTGGTTCTGCCCTGGGACCCTCCAAAGCAGGAGTGCTCTGTGGGAGGTTCCAGCTGCTACATGGTTGGTACATTTACAAAGTTGAGTCTTCCAGGGAGAAATTGCCCTTTGATAATAGTGATTGGTCTTATTGCTGTGTTGTTAATTTTTGGTGGTGCACTGGAAACTATGAAGGAATAGTAGTTTGTGCAAATTAATTGAAATCCAAGACTAAAATAATGAAGCAAACATTTAATGACATGGTTAAAATGTGCTATACGATGTGTTCAGCAGAATCATCAGAGTGATTATTTCATTTTATTTTGTGTTTCTGAGGCTGAGTCTCACTATGTAGCTCAGGGCTGGCCTTAAACTTGTGGTGATCCTCCTGCCTCAGCCTCTTGAGGGCTGAGATTGCAGGTGTGTGCCAGCACATCTGCCTCAAAGTGATCTTGCTAACATGAAAGTCAGGTTGGGTTGATTCTGTGCTCTAGGCCCCCTTGGCATGAGTTCCCACCCCTCACCCTGGCCCCGAGGCCCTCTAGTCTGGAGCCTGATCTCAGAGCAGCCCCTCATCCTGCTGCCTTCCTCTGTACCACTCCTTCCAGTTCCTCAGGAGGAAGATAAATGTGTGTGTTGTGTACAGAAAAATGTATACATGTATATGTATAAGTATGCTGTACATCCATACTTGTACACACAGATATACATGCACAAGTTCAAGATACAAACATATGGTGACAATTTAAAACAGTTACTGCAGTAAAGATACATTTCCCTTAAATTCTCCAAAATCCTCCTCCCTGACTTTGAATACACTCATCCCACCATCCTTGTCACCTTCTGCAGCAGCTCTGCTGTCCTCTTTTGTAAGTGTCTTAAGTTTCCCTATCGTGGCTGCCCCCATTTCCTGAATGATTCAAAACATGCTTCTCTTGTGGTTGTTTTGACTTTGGCGAAGAGCCACAGTCCCACAGTGCCAAATCCAGTCCACCACGCAGATGAGCCCCTTTCTATGGACAGCTCTCCACAGCAGCATTCACCACATTTTTTTTTTTTTTTTAGAAACATAAAAG